>PISW01016110.1:0-14366 GCA_004023785.1 Mungos mungo | reverse complement strand
TAGATAGATAGATAGATAGATAGATAGATAGATAGACAGACCCATAGATATAGATCCCTGGTAGTCATGTTCTCAGTGGCCCCAGACTTTAAAGAATGAATGGTTATAATTCCCACACTTTATCTATTACATCATTTTCTCTGCCTTATAACTCCTAGGACATCAAGATGGATACATTACAGAAAACAAGGGTACCATTGACAGATTACCTCAAGTATTTCTTGATTGTGCTTCTTGGAATCTATTTTTTCAGTCTGTTTTCCTTGCAGAGGGCTTGACCCGACACAAAGCGTCATTAGCAAATTCTCTAACCACATGCTACACAGTCACAAGTCAGTATAACTTCTCATATGACACGCCAACCACAGCCTGGTGAGCAACCGCCTCCTCTAGGTCCCTAGGCATTCCACTAAGGAGCCTTTAGAGAAGATCCCCACAGATTTACCCAAATATGTTTTAGTGTCAAGGGCTCAATCTGGACTTACCCAGCAACTCCTAAATTCTGCACCCATCGTTCCTAATAAGGGTTGGGCCCCAGGTCATGATGGTGGGGTTCTTTTGATGTTTCAACCAAGTGAATGCCCACACATGACAGTGCAGGGTATGTAGTAAATACTCCATAGGTGGCAGAAAAATATTCCAATAAGAGGCAAGGCACAAGAGACGAAAAATTATAGGAAGAATTGCATGAATTCTGCATGTGGAGAAAGGACACCTGTTTCCAGTTCGCACAACTGACTCTCTGAATAATGAAACGTAAACCTCACTTGTTTCATTTGTTAAGTACGCCAGTTCTTCTCCATCTCCCACATTTCTTTTCCAGTTACATATGCCTTTCAGACAGTTCCTTGTCTGTGTTATGATTAGAGTGTCCTGACTGACCTCTTAACTGAGAATAGAGGGATTCAAGACCAGTGGACCACGGTCCTAATTCAAACATTTAGCACTGACAGGGATTGAACGTAGATGAAGAATGATGATGGACCCCTTTTAGAGAGAAATATAAGACATATTAAAAGTACATGTAGAGAAATATTTTGAAATGTGTGGAGGCGATTGGAGAGAGCTTGTAGTCAGTCCAAAGTTCGAGGCAGCTCCTGATGGTGTTATGTGGAATAAATGTAACAGAGTTGGGGGCTTGGCCAATATGGGGAGTTCCAGAGATCAGGGAACTGCTAATTTTCTTCATAATATATTGACTTCCTGCATATCCCTTACTAGCAGATGCTGCTGGATGACAGAGATTACTAATTTATCAGGTAGGTTTGGATGCTATTAGCTCTTGGGACATCACTTTACAATGTCATGTGGCCGAATTGGGAACTGAAGGCTCCTCCTGGGAGCTATAATAGGCAGGGTCAGCAAGGCATGTGCTGTAGTTCCACAAAGTGCTGGTATACCAGGTGTCTAAGCCCAATGTAAGTTGGGTCCATTGTACATGGATGATCTTCCAGGGATGCTGACTCATAGCTGGCAGGTACTTCCTTCATTACCACTTAGCCTGTGATCTGGGTAGTCAAGAGGTCTAGGCTCTCTGTTACCCCTCTCCCCGTAGTGGGGACACATGTCAGCAGGCAGGGCGGTGAGCACTTCTGCTTCAAACAGTCCACCCAATTTTTAGGCCAAAAATTCCCATGGTCTTTCATAGCTCTTACTGTACTTACACCCATTTTTTGGGTGTGTGTGTGTGTGTGTGTGTGTGTGTGTAAATAGGATTTTTATCTGCTGTGAAAACCTGTCCCATCAAGTTGTGTAGCAGGTTACTCATATTTAACATGAATACAATGGAAATATAATAATGTTTTATTTTGTCACTCTTATTTATGTTCAGCTATCCCAAGAAGAGTAATATTTCTAGAAAATAAGATACATATTTTCTATTATGAACACAAGGAATAAGAAGAAAGCCCAGGTCTGATGAAGTGACTGAGGCATCATGGGAGGTAGCCTCTTTTTCCTCATTTTTGCTGCGACATTATCCATATGAGGGTATTGTGCTCATCTTTTTTCTCTCATGACCCCAATATGGTGATCCTGCCACTGGGCATCAAACTTCGTTCCATAAACTTTTTTTTAATGAGAGTTTCTGAGAGAGAGACACAGAGTGTGAGCGGGGGAGGATCAGAGAGAGAGGGAGACATAGAATCTGAGGCAGGCTTTAGGCTCTGAGCTGTCAGCACAGAGCCCAATGCAGGGCTCAAACCCAAGACGTGCGAGATCCCGACCGGAGCCAAAGTCGGCCGCTTAGCCAACTGAGCCACCCAGGCGCCCCTCTAACCCTGTTTCATGATGAAGAAGGTGTAAGATAAAATCTGAGAGTATCTAGTGATTTTGAAAGGAAGTTATTTCCTTGCATTGAGGACCGTCGTCCTACGTACGGAGTCTCCTCCATCTCACTGACCAGAGATGTGTCACGTGGTGCTCTAAGCAACTCACTTAGGGTTGGCACTCACTTCTTCTGTGAGAAGCCCAAGGGGACATCCAGGAATATCATTAAAAATGACCATTTTTACCAACATTGTATCACAGTATCTGACACAGTGACTATCGCCCTCGTCACTGCAATAAGGTGTTACAAAAGGAACCTCAAATTTGGAATATGCCTAATCCAGATAAAAAAGAATCATTATGTTTGAAAATAGATTGCTTATTTTAAGGTAGGCATGTACAGGTGTTCAACGTTGCACATAGATTATTTAGGATATTATGGGAAAATCATTGAGGCGAATTAATGTTCCTTTATTTTTCAGATTATTTTTGCTGGCATATTAATAAAATTGACAGAGACAGAATACAGGAAAAAAAATCCCATAGAAATACATGCACCCCAAAACCAAATTATGAAATTGAGACCTATAGAAAGGTCCAATGCAGATAGTTTTTCTGCTTTGTAGAGAAAGAGGCATTACATCTGTGAGTATTTCACAGCAGAAAGGAACTTCTGTTGGGACTTCAATTGGTATGATATTCTAGACAGAATTTGGTTAGTGGTTGGTAGCAAACTAGTGAACAGTAACAAGGTTTGTTCTTGAAGACTGCTCAGCTCTAAATTCCCTGTCTGTGGTGGGAAGACTATCTCTTTAACTCTCTGTGCAGGATAGGGGTCTGTTACATGGAAGATTGATTTCCTGCTTTCGGGGGACAGCTGGGGGGCAGAGTGTTCCTCCTACATCGGCTGTTTCTTAAGGAGCTTTTCCTTCAAAATGATCAACATGGCAAAGGGGCACATTTTAGAGCAGCCTGCTACTGTCCCCTGCACACAGTCAGGAATGGACCTGGCCAAACACCATAGGGTAGAGAATCCAGAAGCCTAAAACCCTCTCCCTGCACAGCACCACTCAGATGCACCTTCTTCGGAAGACTTTCCAGGTCCGGCCCCACTCTGGACTGCCCCTCCGTGAACAGATTGAAGGAACTGAAATTTTAGATTGGCTGTTTATTTCCAGTCTCAACGGAGGTGCTCACTTTTACTGAACCCCAAAAGCAGGTATATGGGAACAGAGAACTGCATGTTTTGGTGCCTACATTTCACACTTTCTCATTAAAGTCAGTGCTTCTTGTGCATACTCATTCAGCATCGTGTTTTCCATTTAAAAACTTCCACTGTCACGAAGATTAAAACAGTAAATATCCGGGGCGCCTGGGTGGCTCAGTTGGTTAAGCGTCAGGCTTCGGCTCAGGTCATGTCTCACAGTTCGTGGGTGAGCCCCACATTGGGCTCTGTGCTGACAGCTAGCCTAGAGCCTGGAGCATGCTTCGGATTCTGTGTCTTCCTCTCTCTGACCCTCCATGTTCCCTCTGTCTCTCTCTGTCTATCAAAAATTAAGAAAAAATGAAAAAAACCCAAACAAACAAAAATAATACAGTAAATATCCATACACGTTGTGAAATTATAACCCACAATTGATTTCACTCTTGATGGCTGCTGAACCAAAAGATGCCATCAACCAAAACATAGGAAAAGAACCGGTTTTACTTGCAAGAAAAGAACACCAGGTATATTTCCCAATCTATCTCCCCACACAACAAACTCGGGTCAGATTTACACCGAGCACACTATTGGGGCCTATCCATCCAGCAGCGCTGTGTGGCCTATTGGGACCCTGCTTCCCCTACTTGAAAATATGTGCGCTTGACTGCTTGACTTAAGTGGATCAGAGACTGGGGTTAGTTCTCCTATTATTCATACCTCTTGGTGATTGTGGTTTCAGTAATTGGCAGATTTTCTGATTGAAACTTCCTCCCTAGTTAGAGGCACCTTATTCACAGACTATTGTTTAAATCTTTAAAGAAAAATAGCCTTGTCATAAGCTTCGGTTAATATTACACTATATACGCAAAATAAGACCCCACTGATGTATTTTGAGTGATAAATTATGGTTTTTTTTGATCTTCTGTATTGTACGTTATTCCTGTCTTTAATTTTCTGTTCTCTCTTCCGTAAAAACAATGATCTATTGTGAAACATGTGATTCCTAAGAAGTTACAAACAATGTAATCATTAAAAGAAAGATGTAATCACCTATGGTATATAAGACACCAAGTTTCACAGTAAAGTGTGGTCTCTTCCACCATTCACGTTGTCTGTGCTCTTTCTTGTAGATATTTCGCCGACACCAACCCCCTACTCAGGGACCCTTAGACTCTGGTGCATGGGTGGTCCCCCGCAGCATGGGTGCATATTTGTCAAGGGATGTGGCAAAGGACATTTTATTTTCAAATCAGCCAAAAGT
Source organism: Mungos mungo (assembly GCA_004023785.1). NCBI lineage: Eukaryota > Metazoa > Chordata > Mammalia > Carnivora > Herpestidae > Mungos > Mungos mungo. The sequence goes on along the minus strand of PISW01016110.1, from coordinate 9,633 downwards.
TATCTCAATTTGAGAGTCCAGGTCCTAGTTGATTGAAGTCACTGGACCAGGAAGGATAGGGATCGTCAGGTCTCTGGCACCCTTAGTCCATTATTTGGGTGCTCATAGTAAGTGTTCAATTCCCACAAAATCCACAAGAGAATGTGTGTCAAATCAGTCTCTACTCTGTATTTAGCAGTGGGGGACTATATATCATGGATTTATTGCATCTTCTATGATTAGACCATCTGCATGCCTGGTAGTGGCTGTTTGTTTCTACATTTTTAAATGTCTTTACTTTATTTTTGAGAAACAGTGTGAGCAGGGGAGGGTCAGAGAGAGAAGAAGACACAGAATCCAAAGCAGGCTCCGGCCTCTGAGCCAGTTGTCAGCACAGAGCCCCATGTGGGGCTCGAACCCAGGAACCATGAGATCATGACCAGGTCGGAAGCTGGACGCTCAATGGACTGAGCCATCCAGGCGCCCCTGTTTCTGCATTCTTTTGCTGCTTGTTAACTACTGATTAATAGACACCTGGGTCGCTCAGTCCTTTAAACGTTTGACTTGGGCTCAGATCATGATCTCAAGGTGTGTGAGTTTGAGCCCACAGGGGGCTCTCTGCTGTCAATGCAGAACCCACTTTGGATGCCCTGCCCTCCTTTTCTTCCATCCCCACCCATATTCTCTCTGTCAAAAATAAATACATTAAAAAAGAATCATTAACCACTGATCTATATTATCCTGCAATTTTCATATATCCCAGGAAGTTCTCAAAACAGGATAAGTAGCAGGCATCATTCAGAAATGGCTCATGTGACTTCTCTTATGTTTAGAAATCTAGTCTTCTCTCCCCTATTCCAAGGACCCCTAAGCTTATCTGCCTACAAAATCATTATCTAAATCAAACTCATGAACAAATACCTCACCCAACACAGTTAAGATTAGTGCGTGTGGGGGGAGCATGCTTGAGATGCTTTCTTCCAGCAAATTTCAGGTGCAGAAAACAGTCACTGTGCTGTACAATAGAAATCCCATATTTATTCATCCTACATAAGTGAACCTTGTTACATTTAAATTTCTAAATAAGCACTGCCGGGTATTTTACCGCCAAAAGATGGGTTCATTCTGGAAAAACAGGATTTGGAATTGGTGTCCGCGGCCGGTTCCCTGCTTGACCCGGTGCTGTCAGGGGGCCAGGACCCCCCAGAGGCTCTGGGGCCAGAGCTGGGTCTCCTGCAAGGTCCGACTCTGACCGTTCTCTCTCCGTTCCAGGGACTCTCAGTCAGGTCCCGGAACTAGAAGAACAGGATCACTGCCTTGGCTCTTGGCTGCTGGCTGTGTGACCCTGGGGCAGTGACTCTGCCTCTCTGGTTTGTCCTCTTTCTTCACCAAGGGTCCAAGGCCATCAGATCTGACTTGAAGGCTTTCGCCATTTATAAATTTGTGCCGTGTCTGTGGGTCTGCTGGAAACAAAGAGTGTTATGAAAATTCCAGTTCTCTTTGCTCTTGGATTTTGTTTTATGAGAAGACATTTGCCAGTTTTCTCTGTTTCTCACATGGGAACGCACAGGAGTGACTCTCAAGGACTGCACCGAGGAAACGTGCCGTGGTCAACAGTGACAGTCACTCGGAGGACGTCTTCCCTGACACCTTCAGGTCCCAGAAGAGGGACAGCACCCCGTGTGTGGAGAGCCTGCCGGGCTCCAGCCTGAGCCCCGGGGCCTCGAGGATGCAGAGAAGAAGCCTGACGTTGTGGTAAAGCATCTGGAAATCAACCTGCAATGATTCTGTTCATCCCTTGTTGCGTTTCAGCAACACGGCCCTCCGTCCAGGAGCGAATCCGAAGACCAGAGGGCAGTTTCCTCTCTGCTTTTTGCTCCGCAGACTACAGCTCCCCCGCCCTTTCTGGAACTTGGAAGGCAGGATGCAGAGATGAAGACGGATGCCCTCCACACGCCCCAGACCGGTTCCTCTACCTGCTGGCTTGTCCCTTGTTACCTCCTTCTGCTGCTCCGAGGCTGTTTCCTTATGAAACACCTCACCCTTGAAGAATTTATGACAAAATTAATGCCCAGGGAGCCGGGCTGATGGGGGTGGCAGGCGAGACTGGCTACAGGATTTGCAGAGCCCAGTGCAAAGTGAAAACGAGGTGTTCCTTGTTCAAAAAGGATTAAGAACTTCGAGGAGTCGACAGAGCTTCAAACCAAGCCGGGGGCCTGGGTGCGCACGCCCTGGGGGCGGCTGTGGGTGTCGTGGGCAGAGAAGCAGAGAGAGCAGGACAGAGGAAGCTCGTGTCCCTTCGCCTGCTCTGTGGGGACCCGCATTCGCGCAGCTGAGCAGCCCCTGAGGAAGGTGCTGTTTCCGGAGCACCTGCTCTTCTGTGCTGGGCCTCGGGGAGAAGGCGGGGGGGGGGGGGGGACACCTCCCAGGCTGGTGACCAGGCAAAGCCGCATGCGTGGGGAGAGCTCGGGACAAACCTCAGCGGAGTTAAAATGGAGCTGGGCGGGGGCATGATTCAAAGTCAATTAGTGAGGGGCGTCTGGGTGGCTCCGTTGGGGCGGTGTCCAACTTCAGCTCAGGTCATGATCTCTCAGTTCGTGAGTTCGAGGCCCGCATCGAACTCTGCGCTGACGGCTCAGAGCCTGTTTCAGACCCTCTGTCTCCCTTTCTCTGCCCCTCCCCAACTGGTGTGTGGGTGCTCATTCTCTCTTTCTCTCTCAAAAATAAAAAATAAACACTAATAAAAAAGTCAGTGAGGTTATATGGAGGGATCAGCTTATCCTACTTGGCCTCAATGTGATAAACAGGTTTTAGAAAACAGCAAAAACAAATTATTTTTTTTCTAACCAGGTCACACTGAAGTATGAGGAGTGGAGACAAAGTGGGTCCAGAATGTTCTACGAACAAATCAATTAAAAAATGGGCAGGGGTGGAGTGCCTGGGTGGCTCAGTCGGTTGAGCGTTCGACTTCGGCTCAGGTTATGATCTCACAGTTCCTGAGTTTGAGCCCCGTGTCGGGCTCTATGCTGACAGCTCAGAGTCTGGAGCTGCTTCAGATTCTGTGTCTCCCTCTCTACTCCTCGCCCGCTCACACTCTGTCTCTTTCTCAAAAATAAATAAACATTAAAAAGTTTTTTAAAAATGGGCAGAGGACCTGAATAGACATTTTTCCAAAGAAGACAGCCAGGCGGCTGACATACCTACAAAGATGCTCCACGTCACTGGTCATCAGGGAAAAGCAAATCAAATCCTCAGCGAGGCACCACCTCACGCCTGTCGGAATGGCCAGTGTTAAGAAGACAAGAACTAACGCGCGTTGGGGAGGATGTGGGGAAAAGGGAGCCCTCGCGCCCTACTGGTGGGACCACGTGGAGAACAGTACGGAAGTCCCTCAAAAGTTAACCGTTGAAATACCAGTAAAACTGCTGGGTGTTTACCTTAAGAAAACAAAAACACTAATTCGAAAAGATCTTGCCCCCCGTGTTCACTGCGGCATTATTTACAGTAGCCAAGATATGGAAGCAACCCAAGTGTCCATCGGTGGAGAACTGGATAAAGAAGGCGTGGGACATATCATGGAAGATGACTCAGCAATGAAAAAGAATGACCTCTTGCATTTGTGACAACATGGATGGGCTTCGAAGGTATTGTGTTCAGTGAAATACATCAGAGAAAGGCAAATGCCGATGAGTCCACGTACATGAGGGATCTAAAACTCAAAACAAACAAACGAAATAAACCAGAAACAGTCTCAGATGCAGAGAACAAACGAGTGATTGCAGAGGGAGCTGGGCACAGGGGTGAGACGGGCGCAGGGGTTGAAAGCACGGTCTTCCAGTTCTCAAATAGGTCAGCCATGGGGATGTGGAGCACGGCTTAGGGAGTAGAGTCGGCCCAACTCTGCCCGGTGATCGGGGGTAACCCGGCCCCTCGTGGTGGCCATTCCGTAATGCACAGACCTGTCGAATCACTACCCTACACACCTGAAACCAAGAGAAGGTTGTATGTCAACTGTACTTCAGCTTAAAAAACAAACAAAGAGTCCCAAATGGAAATGTTCCTCGAAGTGAAGCCCCGTCCCCAACCCCCAGGGGCTACAGGAGATCCCCCCCAGCTCCCTGGCGCCTTCCGGCCGCCCTCACTCCTGCTTATTCTTCCTCCACCGGGCAAGACCCAGGTCTCCCGAATCCACACCGGATCCTGCCGGTGCTGGGGGTGGAGACCCCCCACTTCCTGTACGCCCTGTAATCAGGAGCCTGAAATCTTGCGCCCCACACGTGGCTGGGAAATCTCATTCTCCAGGCTCCGCTGGTGTCCGCTGAGACCTTCTCCAGAGCAGACCAGAGGGTGACCCTCGATTCCAACAGGGGTTTTAAAATTACTATTGTTTTATTTGTAAGAGAGAGAGTGGGTGTGTGAGTGCACGGAGGGGGGGGGAGAAGCAGATGGAGAGAGAAACGAGAGAGAGAGAGAGAGAGAGAGAGAGAGAGAGAGAGAGAGAGAGAGAGAGAGAGAGTCTCAAGCAGGCTGAATGCTCAGCATGGTGTCCAATGCAGGGCTCAATTCCACAACCTTGGGATCATGACCTGAGCCAAAATCAAGAGCCGGACACTCAACCCAATGAGCCACCCAGGTGCCCCTTAAATGATTTTTTGAAAGAATTAATCTTTATCGGTGAATCTTTTTTATTGTTGCTTAAAATTTAGTGTTTAAAATCTACAAATAAGTGCTTGCACCAAGTTTGGATCATGCCATATATATTTTTTCACAGACCATGAAACTTTCCCCATATTAAATATTCTTCTGAATCATTAAAATAACTTCTTTAACCTTTATTTATTTTTAAGAGACAGGGAGAGACAGAGCATGAGCAGGGGAGGGGCAGAGAGAGAGGGACACACAGAATCCAAAGCAGGCTCTAGGCTCCGAGCTGTCAGCACAGAGCCCGAGGCGAGGCTCAAACCCACAAACGGCAAGATCATGACCCGAGCCCAAGTCAGATGCTTAACCACCTGAGCCAAAATAAACATTTTTTAAACATTTAAAAAGAGAATTTGGCACCTTGTAGTAACTGTCAGATCAGCCTTTAAATTGTGTCATTAAGTAATGGATTTTAGACCTGTCATTTCACTGGAGAAGCGAAAAGCCATTTTGCAAAATCTGTACACAACACCGGACCGTCAAGGACTGATATGATGGGCGTCGGGTGGCCCTGTCCTTATACTGGCATCTTCCTTCTGGCTGTGACCACGTTTCCATCTTACAAGGGACATAAAATCCGGGCATTGAGAACATGCCTTTCAAGCTGGGGCAGGAATCACAGGCCCCCAGAGAACGCCCTTCGTGCCACTGCTGGAAGGAGCCCCCTTCCTGGTGGTGGGCTCTCTGTGGGGTGCATGGGGAGCACGGGGAGCAGACAGCCGAGATGTGAAGGAGGAGCACGGCGACAGTCTGGCTGGGCCAGGCCAGGGGACCTCCAGCTACAGTCTGTGCCAAGGTGCTGCTCCTTCCTTCCTGCTGAGACTCTGATATCCACACCCTCCCCCATCCCCAGCCCTGTCCTGTCTGGCCTAAAACTCTCTTTTTTTAAGCAGAGGAGACTTTCACTGGAATCAAAGGAGCCTGAGCCCCTGGCTCTCACCCGCACAGCGGGGGGAGTGCGCAGGCCCTCCTGGAGCCCCAGTGTCCCAGACCCGGAGAGAAGCCGGGGAGGTGCCCTATGGAGGCCGCGTCCAGACGGCAGGCCTGAGCAAAGGTAGTTGATCAAGGCCCGCGGCGACCGCCTGGCTGAATACAGACCGGCCCGTTTCAAAGTATCCGTGAGTCCTGTGGGTTTCTTACATCCAGGCACAGTTACCAAAAAAGGGAAGATTCTGAAACTTCCTCACCGGATGGGTTTAAAAACTGCGCCCTCCCACTGCCTCGATGGGGACTGTCCTTTCCACCGTCCCGCTCGTCCCGCTCGCAGCTGTCCCTTCTATAAACTTCTACCTCCTTTGTCCTGCTTCGGATGAACCCTTTCTCACACACTCACACACACACACCCCACCGCGCCACCAGCTCCCCCTCCCCAGATCGCCCCCTCACCTTCGGGGGCCCCCACCCGATCCAGACAGACACTGCACTTTCTAGATGGGTGCTTCTCCGAATTGCCTGAACAGAGTGGAGAGGGAAGGCATTGAGCACCGGCCCCAGGAATTTCTTGTGATTTGTTTGCATTCTAAATACATATTCACACTGGCTCCTCCTTTTTCCTTGTTCCTTTTGTCTTTTCCTTAAAGGGCATCTCCCATTGGTATAAACTTGAGTCCTAGGAAACCTAGGTGTGGGTGAGGGTGGGTCCTCAGTCCAGTGACGGACCGGCCTCCCTCTGAGAGGGGGACTGAGCCCAGAGGTAGGGAGACAGCGTGTGAAGGCAGAGGCAGGACTGGGAGGCAAGGCTCCATCCATCCCGAAGGCTGGGAGAGGCCGGGGTTGGCCCTCAGAGCCGCCAGAGCCAGCCCGGCATGCGGCCACCTGGGTTCTGGCCCCCAGAACCGAGAGAGCGTGCACTTCTGTGCCTTTTAATCTCCCAGCTGTGGTGCCTTTTTCAGGACCCTGGGTCCTACCTTTCTGGGGGAGGGAGGGAGGGATCTATAAAAATGAAATAAAACCCCAACTTTTAGGGGAAATGCTTTCTCCTGTGTACCAGCCGCTGGCGCTGGTAACGTTGACTCTCACAAGGTGAGCAGCAGGGACTTCTGTTAATGATTATTGCAACAGCTCCAGGAGTGGGAGGCTAAGATCCGTCCACACAGCCTCCAGCCCCTTCGAACTTTGGCTTCTCCAGGAGCCCTGACGATAGCAAACTTTGTGGTTTTTTCCTTTTAATCACAGTGCCCCGGATCTCTCATCCTTTCTCAGGTGGTCTGCGGTGGAGACAAACACGTTGCCCGAGAGTCCTCAGAGTCCTGCGCGGAGCCTCGTGAGTCACTCCAGGGTTTTGAAAGACGAGTGGCTGTGTGCCGACTTCTCAGGAAGATCAGCCAAGGGTCGCGGCTGTGCCTGCTGGGGCCTGCGCAGGACTCGATCACGTGGGCCAGGAAGCAGGCCAACAGCCTGACCCAGCTCTGAGGGCCCAGGGGCTGCTCTCTTCCCTGGGCGCTGGGGCGTTTCCCCATCGGGTCGTCTCTGTGTCGTTAGGTGCACACTATGTGAATAGGGAGCTTGTAGATGTCCGTGTGTATCAGTGTGCACGCCCACCACTCTGTCTCTCTCTGTATATGCGTGTACACACACACACACACACACACACACACACACACAATAACATATGCTACACGTTGCATATACGACAGAAATAGCCTAATGAGTGGGAATAAATGGATGGTTTTCAGACTTTTAAAGTCAGAGAATCTCCTTTATTGTGAAATATCGGCCTACGTAGAATGTGCCAAGAACCAAAAACTCGGGGCTCCACAGAAGACCACGAAGTAAGGTGAAGCCCCCAGGGCCCTCCCCACAGCTCCCTCGGGAGTCCTTCCAGTGCCTGGAGGAAAAGAAACACCTCCTGTTTAGGGCGGTGTGCTTAGCTGGAAATTGTGACCAGGGAGTCCTTAATGCCACAGCCAGGCTGGCGGTGGAAAGGGGGGGGCAGGGGAGCTCAGGGCGGGGTGGGGCTCAGGCAGCCAAGACCTTGCAGGTGGCCCAGAATTGCCCCTGTGCCCCCCCCATCACCCCGTGGTGTTATGTGCAGCCGCCCTGTGTCCCTCTGCACAGCTACATAGTATCACACAGCGTGAATTCACCGCAGTGTGTCTGTTCTGTGAATGTCCTCTGGGCTCTGAAGTTTGGCTCGGTTACAAGTAGACAAGTAGAAGGCTGTAACACTCCCTCCGGCTATCTGTGTCTCGCCGCGGACCCTGTGACGGCCCTTCCTTCTTTATTCTCCAGCCTCCTCTTGTCGTTTTCTCTCTCCCTTCCTTTCTCCCTAGCCTGTCCGCTCTCCGCATGCCAGGCTCCCAGGATGGCTACAAGGGTGAGGGCCTGTCTGCTGTGGGTGGGATTGCGGACGCCCTGGACCCTTGGACGGTGCCCCTTGCTCAATGCCTTCTCTCCACCCCAGTGAGGCTGCACTTTATGCCCAATGTTCAGCCCTGGAAAGCTCCCAGGGCTTTTCCTCCCCAGAAGGCATATGCCTGATGCAATTTGTAGGGATCGGCCTACCATCTCAGGGTCCAAAAAGGGCCCAGTCTTTGCTTGGGCCGTTTCTTATCTGGATGACCAACCCCAGCTCCCCCCACTCTTTTACTCCTCCAGACCCTGTGAATCCTATTACCCTCCCATACCCCACCGCCTCCAGGAAGCCTTCCCGAATTGCCCCAACCCTGTGACTCCTCTTTCCTGTGCTCTCGGCGCCCTGAGATTTGTGTCTGGACTCTCAGTTCCCACTCTGTGTGTGGTTGAAGGGGCATGCAAAAGCCTCGAGCTTTCTGGAAGGCATTTTGGTCTCTCTCTCTCAAAGAGAAATGTACTCACACCGTCTGGCTGGGCAGTGCCATGCCCATGCCCTCCACTGCTGCCCCGAGTGCTTCAAGGTGAACGGACCGGAGTGTCTGCTCGGTGCTGACCGCAGGCACACAGTCTGGGCAGTCGTCTGAGCGTTCGTGGGTGAGAAGCACAGCACGTGTTCGCTGGGGTATTCTGAGCCGTTACAGACCTGAGGGAGCACAGTCGATGGGGATGGCCAGTGGGACAGCCTGCGGACAGCCAGCAGGACAGCCTGCGGACACGCGGTGGCTGCGTTCACGTTACTTCTGGAAAGTGGGGGTGTCGAGCGGGGGCCTCCCACTGCTTCTTGTGTGGTCCGTGTTGGTGACTTGACGGGAGCCTGCGGTTGCTTCTGGAATTAAAATAATAATAAAATAATAATAATAATAATAACAACAATATATTTTAAAGTGTTTTTATTTATTTTTGAGAGAGAGAGTGTGAGCTGGGGAGGAGCAGAGAGAGTGGGGGATAGAGGATCCAAAGCGGACTCTGCTTCAGCAGAGAGCCTGATGCAGAGATCGAACTCCAAAACCGTGAGATCGTGACCTGAGCTGAAGTCAGAGCTCAACCGACTGAGCCCCCCAGGCACCCCTCACCCCAATAATACATTTTTAAACGAAGGCATAAAACAACTTTTCAAAACTCATAGAACATAAACAACAAGGAGAGTGAGCCCTAATGTAAACTCTGGGCTGTAGTTAATAATAATCATGTATCAAAACTGCTTCATCAGTTGCAACAAAGAGACCACACTGCCGAAGATGTTCATAGCAGGGGACACTGTGCCCAGGGGCAGAGGCCGGGTATATGAGAACTCTGTGTACATCTGTGTGATTTTTCTGTAAACCTAAAGCATCTAAAATATAGTGTCGTAAGAAAGAAAGAAACAAAGAAGAGAGGGAAGGAAGAAAGAAAGGAGGGAGGGAAGGAGGAAGGAAAGAAGGAAGGAAGGGAAGAAGGGAGGGAGGGAGAGAGAGAAAGAAAGAAAGAAAAAGGAAGGAAGGAAGTGTCTAAAACAAACGCCAGGTCCGGGCGCGTTCCCAGCTAGAACGTGTCCCCGGTCGGCTGCCTGCGGCAGCACGGGACTCGCCAGGCTCCAGTGTGCCTATGCCGGCTCCGGGG
>PISW01016109.1:0-14367 GCA_004023785.1 Mungos mungo | reverse complement strand
AGGGAGAGTATTGAATACTGGAGACGAACCATGGACTGAGGGGGGAGGGGGAGGGAGGGAGGGAGGGGGGATGGTCATGGTGGGGGGCACTTGTGGGGAGAAGCACGTGGTGTTATATGGAAACTAATTTGACAATAAACTATTAAAAAAATAAAAAAAAAAAAAGAATTTAGAATCATGATAATAAGAATACTAGCTGGGTTGAAAAGAGCAATGAGCCCCTTTCTGCAGTGATAAAAGAAGGAAAATCTCGTCAGGACAAGATTAAAAATCCTATAACGGATATGCAATCTCAAATGGGTGATATGGTGGCAAAGATGGATGATCCGAGCAGCAAATCAACAATATAGAAGACAAAATTGTAGAAAATAAATGAAGCAGGAAAAAAAAGAGGGAATCAAAGGATCCCCTCTCCAAAAAAAGCACGATATAAGAATTAGACAACTCAGTGACTCATTTAAAAGGAATAGTATTCGAGTCACTGGGTGCCCAGAAATGGAGACAGAGGAAAAAAAGCATAAAAGGCTTATGTAAGCAAATCATAGAAGAAAACTTTACTAATCTGGAGAAAGACACAGACATCAAAATTCAGGAAACACAGAGTACTCCCATTAGATTAAATGATAACCTGGGCGCCTGGGTGGCTCTGTTGGATAAGCGTCCGAATTCGGTTCAGGCCATGATCTCACAGTCTGAGTTCGAGCCCTGTGTCGGGCTCTGTGCTGACAGCTCAGAGCCTGAGGTCTGCTTCGGATTCTGTTTCCCTCTCTCTCTGCCCCTCCCCCGCTCATGCTTTATGTGTCTCTCTCTGAAAAAAGAAAAACATTAAAAAAATTTTTTAAAAAAAGATGAAATGATAACCGACCATCAACGAGGCATATCGTATCATAGTCGAGTTCACAAAATACACAGACAAGAATCATGAGCAGCAAGGGGAAAGAAAGTCCTTAACCTGCAAGGGAAGACAGATCAAGTTCAAAGTAGACCTGTCCATAGAAACTTGGCAGCCCAGGAAGGAATGGCAGGATGTATTCAATGTGCTAAATCAGAAAAATATGCAGCCAAGAATTCTTTTTTTTTAATTTTAATGTTTATTTATTTTTGAGAGAAAGAGACAGAGTGCAAGTGGGTGAGGGGCAGAGAGAGGCAGACACAGAATTTGAAGCAGGCTCCAGGCTCAGCTGTCAGCACAGAGCCTGACGTGGGGATCAAACTCACAAACCGTGAGATCATGACCTAAGGTGAAGTCAGACACTTAACTGACTGAGCTCCCAAGCACCCTTGCAGTCAAGAATTCTTTTCCAGCAAGAATGTCTTTCAAAACAGGAGAGATAAAGAGTTTCCCAGACAAACAAAAACGAAAAGAGTTTGTGACCACTAAACCAGACCTAGAAGAAATTTTCAGGACTCTCTGAGGGGAGAAAAGATGAAACAAAACAAAAAAGACCAAAAGCAACACAGACTAGAAAGGAACAGAGAATACCACCAGAAACTCCAATTCTAAGGCAACACTTCAACAATCTGTCTTTCACATGTATGCTTTAGTGCATCGTTTCCTAAACACAAGTGTTCCTACCTCTTAGCTATCTTAATAAGAATTCTGTATGGAGAGTAAGTGGGGAGGGGCAGAGAGAGAGAGAGAGAGAGAGAGAGAGCGAGAGAGAGAGAGAGAGAATCCTTAGCAGGCTCTGTACTGTCAGCACAGAGCCCTACACAGGGCTCAAACCGATGAACCTTAAGATCAAGACCTGAACTGAAATCAAAAGTCGGATAGTTCACTGACTGAGCCACTCTGATGCGCCTCTAGTTCCTTTTTAATAATGACTATTTCAATGTATTTGCTATTAAATTTACAATAAATTCTTCATCATCATCCATGTTTTATACATTTAAAGATAAAAAACATTGCTGGCTATCATCCAAAGCACAAAATACAGGTGTTGTCCAGAATGGCAAAGGATTAGAATACTTGCACATGGTTGGTGGAAATGCAAAATGGTGTAAGCATGCAAAAGAGAATAGAGGTTCTTCAAAAAAGTTAAAAATAGAACTACCATATGATCCAGTAATCCCACTTATGAGTCTTTATCAAAAGGAACTGAAATCAGAATCTCAAAGAGAAATGTCACACTAGTACATATGCTGTTCACAAAGGCCAAGATGTGAAAACAACGTGAATATCCAACAACAGATGAATGGATAAAGAAAATGCCAATAAATTCCAAAATAAACAAACTTTATTTATATGAAAAAACTGGTTTTGTCTACCCAGATAATTTTTAAAGCTTGTCTGTTTCTTTTTCATTTTAACGCTGGCAAGGATGGCGAGCAACAGGAGACCTCATTCATGGCTGACGGGGATACAGCCACGTTGGAACACAAGTGTGGCAGTTCTTTCACAACTGCGCATACTCCTACAGTATGATCCAGCAATTCCAATCCTTGGTGTTTATCCAAACAACTGGAAAACTTCTGTCAGCACAAAACTTGCACACACCTGTTTATGGCAGCTTCATTCATAATTGCTAAAACATGGAAGGAACCAAGGTGTCCTTCAGTAGAAGATTGGGTAAATACATATTGGTGCACCCGGACAATGGAAGCTTACACAATGCTAAAAAGAAATGAGCTATCAAGCCATTAAAAGAAATGGAGGAAAGCTAAATGCATATTTCCAGGTACAAGAAGCCAATCTGAAAAGGCTGCATGCTGATTGACACCTACTATATGACATTCTGAAAAAGGCAAAACTATGGAGAGAGTAGAAAGATGAGGGGTTGTCACGATTAGAAAGGGGGTGGGAATTATTTTTGTAAGTAAAAGAAAGCTGAACTGATAAACAAAAATCAAAAACTTTAATAACACACAGGATTTGTGTTGGGTGTATTTGAGTGGAAATTTTTCCTCTGTTCTTTTCAATTCTCAAAAATCAACTTGCAATTTTCTGCTGGTTTAGAAAGTGATCATTGCTTGTTATAAAGGGCCATTGAGTGCATGGCTGTTCTATTGCCTAGGATTTTCTCTCTCGATCTACTTATTTACCTTGCCTACATGCCAATATCTTCAATACATCTCTACACTTGCACGTGTGTGTACGCAGGGACACACACATGTTCCAACGTAGGCAACATCTTCCTCCTCAGTTATTCAAAATATTTAAAAATATGTAGGTTTTTCCCCCTCAGCCTTTCCAGAGGGCACAGCACACACTGAAGTATTTCTACACTGGACCTCATTTTCTTCTTTATCGAATCTTTCAAGAAAGTTTGCATGTCTGCATCTACTGCTCATTCTCTAAAATTTGTTGGGATCACTGTCTGCCGACAGCTTCTTTTCTGTCTCTACTTGAGTTTGAGGGTTTCTGCTCTATGGGATGGTTTTACTATCTTTTGAATAGAGTTTTAGAGAAATCAAGAGATAAATTTGTGTTTTAATCTACCATTGTTTTTTCTGATGCTTCTATTTTTAGGTAATCTCTACATCCAATATAGGGCTTGAACTGATAACCCCAAGATCAAGAGTCACATGCTCTACAAATTGTGCGATCCAGGCACCCTTAGTCTACCACGTTTTCCCAAATGTCTGAGAAAAATACTTAGCATAAAACCTGAATTATTTAAAGTATCTTTTAACATGCTTTGATATTTATAGGACTTGAAAATATAGTAAAACCTGGGATTGCAAGTACCTTGTTCTGCAAGTGTTCTAAAGATGAACAAACATTTCAAATAAATTTTAACTTGATAAATGAGCGATGTCTTGCAATATGAGTATAAGCTGACGCCAAATGTCACATGATCACAACTGAGCCAGTGGTTCGTCTCTCTCTTTCACTACATGATTGTGGGTGATGGTCCTCGATGCTCAGATGCTGGGTCTCAGGCTGTGGTGTTTAGCAGAAATCACTGATTTTTCAGAATGTTGGAAGGTGTCTGCGACTGGCACTTGTATATTTGTTGTCACTTCAAAACACCTATGGACAGTCCTTTGCTTTTCCATAGAAGAGTAAGCTGAGGAATGCTTTGTTTTGTTCTAGGTCAGGCTGCCTGCACATACGGACCCTTTCCTCTGCTGCCTTACTGTCAGTTACATTAAACGCAGTAGATGACAAGAGTTTATTAATACTGTACTGTAGTCACCATCCGTGTGAGTGTATACTGTGGTCCTTATGCAGAAAAAGGTTGAAAGGAAAGGTGGGAAGAAGAAGGAGATGATTACAGTGGAAGTTGAGAAGGAAATCATGAAGAAGTACGAATGAGTATGCAAGTGGCCATAATTCCAAGTTTTTATAAGAGGTCTACATTGGCATCTCCTCGAGAAAAAGGTGGAGGAATCCCTCACTTCCAATGACATTAGGGTGATATGTAAAATGTGGGAAACAGTGCAAAATTTTGTAGAAAATCACCACTAGAATAACACTCTAGCAGGGCGAGCGATGAATCCTTTTAATGACGATGAAATGCCACATTTCTACAAAATCCTCAAAAGGAGGCAGTAGGGAGTGTCATCGGATAGGTTCTTTGTTAAAGTTTCAAGAAAAGAAAAAGATTCCTTTGAGCCAATAGATAGCAGTGATTCCGATGGTGATAGTGAAAGTTGTCCTACACCATAACCCTCCTCTCTCTTGTATCTCTCACACCAGCCACGGAGGTTTTCAAAGGTAAGTACAGGTCATTTGTTTATTGTTCTTTATAATTAGTATTTTCTTTATTATTTTATATTATATTACAGTATGGTAATCATTTTTAAATGAATATTTTTGGATGTAGAACAAATCATCTGAGTTTCCATTATTTCATATGGGGAAATTGTCTTTGATATACAAGTACTTTGGATTAAAAGCATGTTTCCAGAATGAATTTTGCTCACAAACCAAGGTTTGACTGTAAAAATTATACTTTAAATAAATAAAAATTCATTTAAATCACAAATATATAACTAATATATAATGAAATGTATTAATATTCTGATCATAGCTCACTCATAGAATCAGCTGATAAGGAGAGGATAATGAAAGAAGATTGTAACAATATTTGCAAAGTCTGGCGGTGTGTTTACAGGACCACACAGAGACTCCTCTTACTATTGTTCTTTTCACTACTTCTCTTCATCCCATATCTTTTCTCAAACCCATGATTTTTCTCCCTCTGTGAGAGACGTTGGAGAAATCTATAGGATTTCCTGCCTGTATCATCTATCTATTTATATTATAAAAAATCAGTCCAAGAGCATTTTCTCTCACTGTATTATCTGGGCACTGAAAACCATCTCACTCTAGTTCTCACTGTTCCAAAGCCAACTGATCTACCTAACCGGCCAGGACATGAGTCATTTCCTCGGTTGTGTTTCTGTCCCCTCCCTTCATTTTGAATATCAATCTGCCTACCATCCGATTTACTAGAAACAAAACCAGAGGTGCCTTGTGTCTCTTTTCACTGCTCACTGACATATGCCCCCCACCTCTCCTCCCTCCCCTTCTTTCTCTATCCAAACCCGGTTTGGGCTGTACCTCTCCATCACCTCTCCTGCCCATTCTCCGTCAGGAAGACATGGGGCAGACGCCACCTTCTCAGGCACAGCCTAGCTCTAAAAGTGTGATGAGACACAGCAATATCCCCAGGGAGACCGGAACAACTTGTGGGGCTGGACTTTCACTGCAGGATGAGCAAGAGACCACGTCAATGTTCTGTGGCTTCACCTTGAAATTACTTAGGTCCTGGCTGAGGAACGACTGGCTGTTCCAATTGCACTAATGAGCAGCTGGGGTTGGGGCACGTTCCCTCTGGTTCCTGTGCTCTAGCCATTTGTATGACTGTTGTGTCAAGCAGACACTGGGGACAAACAGCCATACACTGTGCTGGAACCAGTGGATCCGTCAGAGACACTAGGCATCTGGGCCCCTGTTTGCTCAGAGTTTGTGCTCAGCTCCCCTTGCAGTCCCTGTCACTCTGTCTCTCATGGCACAGTAGTACACGGCCGAATCTGACGCCTGCACTGAGGGCTTCTCCAAGTGGAAGGATGTGGATTTGCTTTGTAGGGTGGCTTCAAAGCCTTTGTGACTTCCCTTCTCCTTGTCCCTCACGGCTTTCAGGAGGAGCTGTGGACCTTCTACAGGGTACTGGACATACCAGAACAGAGTGGGGTTCCATGTTGTTGAATAAGTACAGTTTATAGTCAGGGACTTCCCTTCGGAGAGGGTCACTGGGCCTTCCATCTGGGTCACTGAGTTTCCATGGGTTTGTCCTGCGGAAATAGAAAAGAAACCTGTGTCACTTTGGGCATAAATCTCTTGGATAAATTTATAGTTATATATTTTGTTGAGACAACAGAAGAAAGAATCCAAATTTTAAGAGGCATTTTACTTACCAAGCAACAAGAGGACCAGAGTCACGAAGCCTGGAGAAGAGTTCATCTCTAGAGTGTCACCTAAAGAATGTGCTGCATTCTTAGCAGGAGGAAGCCCTGGAGAGACAGAGCAATGATCAGTGGAAGCCCACAGTTCTCACAGGAAGGGCGTCTGTGTTAAGAAGCTGTGCCCCCTGCTGGACGGGGACTGAAATAGGTTGCATGGTCGTCATAACTCTCCCAGAGTCAGCAAGATGTCTTGGTCCCTGACTTTATGAGGCGCATGTCAGTCTTAGGGTGGCTCTTGGAAACCTGAACAACTTCACTGCTGACCTCTCAGGTCTACTTTGTTCTTAGGTCACTCCCTGATGTGGAAGTTCTTCAACAGAGCATCCCAGGGCATTTCTGCAGCTGAGAGGATCACAATCTCTAAAAAATTTAATGCAGTACTTCGTGTTCTCACGTAGTCATTGTGAGCCAGTCTATAATCCACTGACTCCTAGCAAAAGGTTGAGGTTGAATACAGGGAAAGTAATAAGAAGTCAAGTAATTACTGAGTGAATCTGTGCTTTGCAGAACTGTAGCCCAATATTTAGACTACCCACTGTCCTTTTTTAAGAACTCACTAAATAATCACAAACAAAAATTATAAACAAATAGCTTTAATTGAAAAACAGTATTTCATGGTGCTCAAATAATATGAATTGAAGGAAAACTATCTTCTTAATAATAGCTTTTCAGTAGAAAATTCATACTATTTTATAATAAAATTTTAATAGTCAAAATTCCTGATTTTCAAAATCATTAAAAAGTAAAAAATTATGAATTTTACATAAAAGAAACATCATAAATTAAGATGTCAAATTTCCAATGAATGATCCTAGATTCTTATCTCATTCTCTCACTGTTTTGTTGACACTTACATGTATAAGGAATTAGACAAGAAATACTAATCCTATCTTATGAACAAGTTTTAGCCTCACAGATACTTTCTATTATCATCTGTCAGATTTGGCTGCGAAGGTTTAATCAAATAATTTTCCCCCACAAGGTAAGGAATCAGAATTATTAGGATAAGTTCTGGGGAGGAACGCATCCTCTCTAAAGCCCCATAAACATGTATCTCTAGCCACAGAAACAGAAGCTGAGCCCACGCTGTTCCTGGAGGCCACTCTCCACGGATTCACATCAAGGAGCTTCATGAGTCCAGAGCCAACATGGTAGCCATTTCCCAGATGCAGGGAAGTAAGAATTTCATGTCTGGATACTTTTTGGGTTCACACATCCCTTTCCTTCTTCTCCACCTTCCAGGTCACATTGTCAGAACCTGCTTCAAAACCGCTAGAAGGAGTTAGGAACAAGCAGCATTAAACGTCTATTTAGAGATACAGGGAGATTGCAGTTAGGTATGGATGATGCTGGTATGAAAATAAGTCATTATCTGTAACTTAAAAAAAAACACAACTCTAACACATTTGAGCTGCTTTTTGAGTCACATGTTTCCAAATTTGTTTAGCCAGTTCTTCTAGTTGAATTTAATCGAAAAAAGGCAAATTGTTTATGGTGGCTATTTCAGTCATCAATGAACCATTTTTTTAATGTTTATTTATTTTTGAGAGAGAGAGAGAAAGTGTGTGTGTGTATATGTTGTGAGTGGGGGAGGGGCAGTGAGAGAGGGAGTTGGGGGATATGAAGTGGACTCTGTGCCTACAGCAGAGAGCCCGATGTGGGGCTCAACTCATGAACCGTGAGATCATGATGTGAATCCAAGTCATATGCTTCTGACTGAGCCACCCAAGTGCCCCCCAATAAACAATTTCAATACAAACTTTCAGGAATCAGGGTATTTTTGATGCACGATCATTCTAACCTTGGGAGGTATTTTCTTAGAGTCAGGTTTTCCTCTAGCCTACAGCTGAGCTGTCACAGCCCTAGCCACTTCCTGTGTGGGTCAGCAATCCCCTGCCTTGGGCCCTTCAGCACGGGGATGGATCAACAAGATCCATGGGGTATGGGTACACCTCCCTTCAACACGCTTCTCACTGTGAACTCTGTCAGTGCAGAGAAATACACTGGGGAGTCCCCCAGCAGTGAGGATGAGATGACAAGATGGATGGGTTTTCTGGTCTTCTGGAAATACAGTGAGTAGCCTCCTTCCGTGGCATTTTGTTGCTTCTAAGAATCCTGAATAATGAGGGAAATCATCTCTCTGTCACTGGGCTGCTTGCCCCACAATTGACTATAACTTAGATCACCAGCGTCATGTGCGCATTCCAGGATGACGGACCCCTTCTCTTGCACTAACATGGCTGGTGGGGTTTGGATTACTTTCTGGGCAATACTGGATCCTGAAGGAAAAAACAAGGAATCAGAGGTTTCAGAGTAAGTGCTGTGGCACAAAGAAATCCTATTCTATACGATACTATCCTTCCCTCCCCCCACCAAGGTAAGCACAAGACACCACCTATCTCCTCTGTATAAATAAATAAATAAATAAATAAATAAATAAATAAATATCTACTGATGATCAACTATGTAAAAAAAGATTGTGCAATATAATAATAATTGAAAGATACACCTTTCACTTCTAAATTATATGAGTGTAGATGTGAACACATATAACAAAATGTTGAAAAAAGTTTCATTTTCAACTCCAATCCTTAAATAAATCACTTCTGTTTTTAATTTCCCTCAAATACACATAAAATGCATACCATCACTTAGGTCTCAAGAAAAACCTCAGAACACATTTTCTCAAGAGAAAATTAATCTAAACACATAGAAAGGATTGTCAAATATTGCCAGAAAGACAGACAAGGAAGAAAATTAAAAATATAACTGTGACTCTTGAAAATCTCTCACAAATATATTAAAACACAGGTTTTAGTAGAGAATGCTCAATTCGGGATATAACATTGAGTGGAAAAATAAGAATCCAAGTTATATTACAATTTAAGAAGAGAGTAAACCAAACATTGATAATAAATTCGCTGGGTACACAATTATCAATTTCATACTTTCCTCTTTACATGTTTCTATATTTAGCATCTAATGTTTTATAGCAAACCAAAAATAACATCTGCAGTATTGGAAAGACAAGAGTTGAAAGTTAATCCTTGATAGAAATGTAATAATTTACTAAGGACTTGTTTGTATGACAGAAGTCTCAATAGAAAATGTAAAGTTTGCTTTAAACCTGAATTTCAAAACAAAACCTTACTAACTCCCTTCAACAATCCAATAAGCAACAATCATTCAAGAAAAGGGTCTAAACCTGTCTGGGTCATTTCTATCCCAAGAGCATTGTGTTATGCTTTTATGTCGAACACATTAGCTTCCACCTGCAGACAAACAACAGCCCAGATGCTCTACTGGAAGGTCTGTGTCAAAGGACAGGGGCTGCCCAGGTGCAGGTTTGAGCACAGGCGGCAGGTGTCGGGGACGCACTGTGCCCTTGCTGCACAGAAGTAGACCGCAGAGTCTGCGGGCTGGGTGGCTGCGATGTACAGGGACAGGTGCTTGGCCGTCTTATTCAATAAAACAGTGAGTCTTTGGTCTTCCCTCTTGGCTGCATTTGAACGAATGTCTATAATGAAGCGGGGACCTTTCCCAACTTCTTGCTTATACCAAGGAAAGTAGACTGAGGTACTGTCTGAGTAACTACAGGTGATAACAGAACTGCTTCCCTCCTGGACACTCAGCGTGGAAGGATGCTGCTCCACCTTCTCGCCTCGGCTGAGCCCTGTGCACGAAGAAAAGGTCAGAGAAAGGAGAACAGTTCCTGGGTTATTATGTTGCAGAATTCCCTTTTTCTCCACTAACTGGAGGAAACCTGAGTAAAGCCAGTCTTGATTTCGGAGGAAAATCCACTAAATATTCACTAAACAGAGGATATTCCCACTATGGGAATATCCTCTGTTTCCCATAAACATTCAACTCACAGTGCAGCGACAGCCACAAGAGCAGGACGAAAGTCCCCATAGATGTCCCCATGGTTCCTCCCAATAACTCTCAGTTTTGATTTGCCACCTCCAGCCAGCACAGCTACTTCTAGTACTAGCCAGGCCTTCTTTCCTCCACCAGACACAGCGGTTTCCCACGTGACCACCAGCCACGTGGTGCCTCTGCCCAGGCCTAGTCATGCAGAGGCCTCCACCAGGTCTGCATCAGCTCAGGCGCACTACCCTCTTGTGGTCATATCTGTGCTGAACTCACTCCAGAAACGTTGTTCTCCACCCTGTGCCTCTGAGGAGCTCAAATGCATAATGGCAGCAATAGGTCAACCAAATTACATTTTAGATCAGAGACTAAATGCACAGGAAGAATGTGGAGATCAAGACTTACACCTCTACACACTACTGAGTCACTGTTAAGTTCAAAAGAGGGAGATCCTGTTGGTGTTTATTCAGTGATGAGCCTGGTGTACATGTTTTAAAAGGGGAAGGCATCATGATTCACTCTCATAAACAGAGAAAACAGAAAACCTTCCCTTTCTGCCAAAACTACCATCCTCATTTGTCTGTTATGGAGAAAATCTCTTCCTTAAAGGAACATGTAAGCCAGAGAATAAATATTTCAAATGCCTCTTATCCCAGACTCTGCTCCTCTGAGCTAGGCTTGCCTGTGACCTGGCAATTTCCAGAGAAGTGACAGTACCAGACCTCAAAATGTGGAATCTTTGTCAATTCAGATGACTGCCATAAATATCTCAGTGATTAAGGAACAGGGAAAAAGTCCATGAATTAGGAAACATTTTGACTTGGTTATTTGTGATGGAAATCTGACATGCTCTCAGAATTCCATTCCTATTGTTACATGGATTATATACAGAACAGTATTGGGGAAAGAATAGAAATTCTCACAATGTATCGGTTTCAGATTTGAAACAAGGAGCAATTTATTCTACAGATGTTTTTGTTGTCTGATACCCAAAGGGTTGCCAGGTGCTAAAGCAGTAAGTGACTCAGACCCTTCGTGGAGGTTCCTCAAAAGTGTAAGCCAACTCTCCCAGCATAGATTTCTGTTACCTTGGCCACTGCTGATTCAGATTCCATACTCTGTCATTTTTCTCCCAAACTCCACTACTGTGTTCTTTCCCCCAACACTAAAGTTTCTAGTGTTGTAGATTTCCAGAATTATCTCTTTCTGCCAAAAATCCTTTCTCATCTACCTTAATAGTTTGATATTCTCCAATTACAATGTAAGAAGGCCAATCTATGGAAGCATACATATTGCTATAGCTTCCCAGGGAACTAGTACAAATAGACTACTGATCATGAGAACTGATCCCTGGGAAATCAAGACTACCTCACTACGCTCAGCGGAAGCCCTTTTCCTAAGATTTGTATTCACTAGTCCTATGGGATTATGCAGATTAAAAAAAAAAACGCTCATCCACATTTCATGCCTTTAAATATTTAGAGACAACTCTGATGAAGAATCAAAATCAACATATGAGTTTGTCTGTAAATATAAAATGTGTGTTTTTACATATGTAAATTATCTCCACTCTAAGATTCTTCCTCTATTTATTCGTCCATCCTCCATAGGATAGAATTCCCAAAACCTCCTTTGGGTGGATTTCTCTCTTCTTGGAGACATATACTTTAAGTCAATATTTTCTCTTTTGAGTTATGTTATCCAGACCTGAACATTATAGTATGAGTAGCTCTGTTTAGCACAATGTCCTATATATGAGCTGTAGCACAAGCATAATCATCCCCTGGGCAAGCTTCATAGCCCCATGATTACTTCATTGAATATTGCCTGATTCATCATCAGAATGTGTTGAATGAAAAGGCTTTTTCTGATACCTTCACGGATGGCCAGTTGCATGAGGACAATGTTCCCCTGTGTCCCCCAGTGCAGTGATTAAATTATATAACAGTGTATTAGTAATGCTCTATATTCACATCTTGCCATCAAGAGATGTCCCCCAGAGATACACATATATCTGCTGTTTAGGAACTTCCTTTGAAATGCATGTAGGTGTTCCCATGACACCATCATCTTTGGCTTCCTCCTCCAGAAACCAGTGAGTGGTGAATGAGTTTGCTGCTAGAATAAGAATGGCTCAGCCTGCGTCCTCTTTCTTCCCAAGGTGTCAGACATTTTCACAAATTGCAACTCTCCATTCAGGTGATCAAACTGATGGGACCACAGCTTTCCCAGACCTAAACTGCAGGGATGTAAGTGGCTGGGCTTGCATTAGACACGTTCTCTTTGCCCAGCAGGAAGATCATGCAGCAAGGAGACAGGGGCCAGAATGCCAAAGTGGAAGTGAGGAAACCCAGTTTCTCTCTCTCCCAGCTCATTGACAACCTAATTGTTGGTCCACACTGTCCTCCTGGATACAGCCTCTTGTAAAATGAGGTGGACTAAAGCCTTTCTGGGGTGCCTGGGTGGCTCAGTTGGTTAAGCCTCCGGCTCAGATCAGATCTCACGTTCATGGGTTTGAGCCCCCCATCAGGCTATGTGCTGACAGCTAGCTCAGAGCCTGGAGCCTGCTTCTGGTTCTGTGTCTCCTTCTCTCTGACCCTCCCCCTCTCATGCTCTGTCTCTCTCTGTATCAAAAATAAATAAAACATTTTTTAAAATTAAAGAAAAAAGCCTTTCTAAGGGATCTTCCAGCTCTGAATTTCTTTCATACTATGTAACAAAGAACTATGTAACAAAGTTCTCTTTTGAGCACTGGCTTTGAGCAGTGAGGGCTGGTGTGAGTGTGGGGAGAAATTGCCTACATTGTTGAACCACAAGACCATTTCCACAACCACATGCGATCAAGTGGGTCTGAAGTTGCTCCCAACCGACCGTAGAGCCTCTTCAGAAGCAGAGACAGAGTCTTCAGGGTACGATCCTCCTGCGTTTTCTTTTCCTCTGTGAGACCAAACATGGATCAAGGAGGGTCCCAGTCTCTAGAAAAATGGAATAAAATGGAAGTTTGCTCACTGAGGAGAAGATTCATCCCAGGCAGTGAGCGGGGTGGGCTCCATGGTGGAGGAGCTCACTCACACGTCTGGAAAGCAGCCAATACTTTCTCATAGAGCCTGACTGCTCTCTGGCTTCTAGCTCCCTCATTCCAGCCTAACTTGAGTGTTCAAACTTAATTGTTGGTATGCAGTGAAACAGAAAATTTGGGGCCCCATGTGCAGAAAGAAAAAAAATTGCACTATGTAATAAAACATAAAACTCTTTTTAAAAAATAATCTTCTTACTTTCTGGGGTGGTTGTGTGGCTGGTAGGTTAAGTGTCCAACTATCAATTTGGGCTCAGGTCATGATCTCATGCTTGAGGGACAGAGCCAACCTCATGCTTCTCATCGGGCACCTTGCAAGGCATGGAGCCTGCTTGGGATTCTCTTTCTCTCTCTGCCCCTCCCCACGCCTCTTTCTCTCTCAAAATAAATAAATTTTTAAAAAATCAAATCTAGGGGCACCTGGGTGGCTCAGTCAGTTGGGCATCCAGCTTCGGCTCAGGTCATGATCTCACGGTTTGTGGGTTCTAGTCCTGTGTCAGGCTCTGTGCTGACAGCTAGCTCAGAGCCTGGAGCCTGCTTCGGATTCTGTATGTCCCTCTCTCTCTGACCCTTCCCTGCTCCCGCTATCTCTCTCTGTCGCTCAAAAATAAATAAATAACATTAAAAAAATCTAATTTATACTTTTAGTATCTTCATTTCAATCAATATAATTGAAAGTATGTAATTGCTGTTGGTAAATGTAATAATACTGCAAATGGAATTTTTGATAATTTTTCATTTTGAGAAGGATATTTTTGTTGGTGCAACTGATATTTTAAAGATTATTTCATATGCTATGACCAAACTGGCAAAAATACCTGATAAGTTAAATAAAAAAATAAAGTAAATCTAGAGCTGATGTTTCTAGTGGAACAATTATTGCATTTATAAGTTAACTCTTCAAACCATTCAGTCTCATGTAAATCTGAATTTAATTTTAAATGTAAATTTGTACAGAAGCATTTAATTGTTTTCTCTGACATTTCCTGTAACTTTAGGACCGTATT
>PISW01016108.1:0-14373 GCA_004023785.1 Mungos mungo | reverse complement strand
ACCAGGCCCCCGCATCCCCAGCCCTCACACCCCGGCCCCCGCACCCCTGGCCCCTGCACCCCTGGCCCCCACACATGCACACCGGAACCCTGCAGGACACACTGGGACGAAGCTGGCATTTCTGTCTTTTTATAACATTTTCTTTCATTTGTACACTTTATTAGTCCTTTTTTGCCCCCCTAGTTTCTCTCATTAGTGCTTGTTTTTATATTGACTTTATAATTCATTTTTAACGCTATGGTAGAGCATACATTCTGAAACTATGAAATATAGATTGTGGGGAAAGAGGATGTCAGTTTGATTTTCATTGAACATTTAGGAACGTCCTGAACTCTTTAAAACTGCTTGAAGGCAGACCACCAGGTGTTGTTGCTGTGAGGACGTCCTGGTCCGCCCAACCCCAGTCCTTGCTCCTGAGAGGCACAGCGCACCTCTAAGGACGCCGTCAGAAAAGTACTCCATGGTGAAATAAGCTGATTTCACAAACGTCACTTCAGGAATGGTTGCTATGACAAATAATTTTTTTTTGCCGTCTATCACTAGCCGTTAGGCACACCAAGTTGTTAAAATAGTGAATGAAATATGAAGCGGCACGGAGCGAATTACTAAGATCGTTTACGGGAAAGTTCTGAGGGAACCGGAGGCGGCTCAGGGGGTCAGCAGCCCGACCGCAGATGAGCCGAGGGGCTGCGGGTCGGCGGGAGGCCTGCGCCTGCCCTCCTGCCCCCGAGCTGCGGTGCGCCCCTGGCCGAAAGCCCCTGAGGAGCCCCATCGGTTCAGCTGAGTGGGGACAGCGCTGTAAGGAGGCGGCCACGTCCCACGAGTGGCGGGTCAGGGGGGCAGGCGCTCCAGCACGATGCTCCAAAGGGCCCCCACGCCTGCAGGAGGGCCGCGGTGGCGCCGCAATCGTCAAAATCCTACGACCAGCACCTGCGGCAGTGCCACGCCCAGTGTGGCTCCGGGAGCGAGTGTGCAAGCAGAGGTGTTCTCCACAAGCACTTCGGTGACCCACCCCTGCCCGGGAGGGAGCTGGGGGACCTTCTGGGAAGCCGCCGGGCACCCTATTTTTCAATTAGAAATTTAAAACCACTTGACTTGTGGGCTAATAATTCCATTCCTGGGTGTCTGTTCTGAAGGAAGTGCACATGGGGTGCCTGGGGGGCTCGGTCGGTTAAGCATCTGACTTCTGATTTTGGCTCAGGGCACAATCTCACGTGAGATCAAGTCCCACATCAGGCTCTGCGCTGACAGCTCAGAGCCTGCCTGGGATTCTCTCTCTCCCTCTCTTTGTCTTCCCCTCCCCTGCACTTGCTCACTCTCTCTTTCTTTTAAAACAAATAAACTTAAAGAATAAAAAGGAAGTGCACATTAGTACAGAGACACGTGCCCACTGCTCACAACGATCAAAGCTAAAAGCAGGATTTACCAGGCAGTGAGTCCAGAACCTGCAGAGCGGAGAGAGCTCACACACACTCCAGCAGAACGGGGGTCCGTATGCGCTGAAGGGAAGCCGTTCCAACAGAAATGATTGTGGTGAACTGTCGGTTTTCCCATAAACGCTGCAGAAGAGACTCACCTTCCCCTCTGCGTGTTGCAGGCACCTTGCTGCCAGTCGGGACTGTCCGTGCGGGTTCACGGCCCCCTCCTCCTCCCCCCGTCCCCATGCCTGTCCTCATGCCGGAGCCACACTGTTTCTGTTACCATCGCTTTGGGGTGTATTTTGAAACCAGGAGGTTGATGCCTCCAGCTCTGCTTTCTCAAGATTGTTTGGGCCACTCGGGGTCTTTCTGTGGCTCCGTGTAAATTTTAGAAATGGCCCCTATTTCTCTAAACAACCTCACTGGGATTTTGACGCATCAGCACTGATTCTGTGGACTGCTCAGATTTCAAAAATAAAAGTCTTCCAGCCCGGGGTCATGGGTGTCTTTCCATTCATTTGTGTCTTTAATCACGTTCATCAAATTTTATCGTTTCCAGTGTGGTCCCTTCGACAAAGAGTTGGGAAAACTGCACAGGCCCACGAGATTGGACCCTCACCGCACACCGTACACAACAGTCCACCGAAAATGGGTGTAGAAAGATTGACAGGTGAGACCCGAAACCATAACACTCAGTGAACAGAGAAAAGCTTTCCTGGCATTGGCTTCGCAGTGAGTGTTTGGGGCCCGACCCCAAAAGCACAAGCAACAAAGCATAATTAATTGATTGAGTTCATCGCAATTAATTGACTGAATTAACGGAAAAGGAAATCTACAGGATGGGAGAAAATATTTGTAAACCGCACCTGCCATAAGGGATTGATACCCAAAGTACATAAGGAAGTCCTACACCTCAGTAGCTAAACCAACGAACAAGTCACTGGCTTAATGAAGTCAGGCGTCTGACACCGTGCAGCCTCACGAGCCGTCAGGGGCGACAAAGTCCGAGCTAGCGTCTCGTACCTGTTTGGGGGGCTGTTCCCAGAAAAGCAAAGAGAGTAGGTGCTGGTGAGGGTGTGGGAACACTGAAACCCCTGTGCAGTGCTGGCGGGAATGTGCAGTGACACAGCAGCCAACGGGGACAAATTATAGAGGTTTCTCAAAAAATGACACATAGAAATTGCCACAGCATCAGCAGTCCAACCCGAGGGCGCATCTATGCACCCCGGAGAACTGACATCAGGGTCCTGGAGGGACGTCTGCACCCGACGCTCCCTGTAGCCCAGTTCACAAGAGCCAAGACATAGAGACCTGAGACGCCGCCACAGGTGAGTGGATTAGCAGCACGTGGTCCGTACAGGCAGGGCAATGTTACACGCGACAGCACGGAGGAAACTGGGGGACCTTACGCTACATGGGAGAGGCTGGTCAAATGCCGCACGAGTCCACCTCCATGAGGCGCCCAGGACTCCGTCACAGCAGCGGGGGCCGGGAGCTGTCCAGGGTCCTGGAGCAAGGGCCCCTGGGATATGAGGCACGGACTCCCGAGCTCTGCTGTGCAACCACAAGATGCCTGTAAGTAACACCACTGCCTGGCCACGTAGCGGCATGGCACCTGGGAGGCCTCCTGCTGAGTGTTCTAACCACAGTGAGACATGAACTGCTCCTAGAACCACGGTTCTAATCCTTGTTCTTGGAGGCCTCCTGAAGAGGCC
This sequence comes from Mungos mungo, assembly GCA_004023785.1. Classification (NCBI taxonomy): domain Eukaryota; kingdom Metazoa; phylum Chordata; class Mammalia; order Carnivora; family Herpestidae; genus Mungos; species Mungos mungo. The sequence continues at coordinate 11,240 of PISW01016108.1, read as the reverse complement.
TGGGTCTGGAGGACAGAAAGACGCTGGAAGTTTGGGGTGGGGGTGGGGTCACCAAAGGCAGACAGTGGGGCCAAAGCGGTGACGTCTTGCTCTGTGAACCTTTGTTCTGTATGAATCCTGTGACATGAAAATGCATGAGCACCTGGGTGGCTCAGTCGGTTAAGTGACCCCGTCGGCTCAGGTCATGATCTCACGGTTTGGGAGTTCGTGCCCCGTGTGAGACTCTGTGCTGGCAGCTCAGAGCCTGGAGCCTGCTTCCGATTCTGAGTCTCCCTCTTTCTCTGCCCCTCCTCCACTTGCACTTGCTCTCTGTCTCTCAAAAAATGAATAAACATTTTTAAAAAGAAAATGCATTTGTCTATTACTTTAAAACACCATAATCTCTAGGAAACAGTTTCTGAATTAAATAAATATACAGACGGCATTGTCCAATTATAGTGCAAACAGTGACTGTCGATGTGAACAATGAGAGACACTTCATCACATGGAGGTTCACCTGGACGTCCGTGCCCAGTGCCAGGCTGAGCGAGGCCCTCTCCGTCTCCTGGGATATCGTGCATTGTATCTTGCATATGTGCCAACCTCACTTCTGAACCTCATTAACCCTGCTGTGGTCAGTGGTCCTCAGTGTCTAAATGTTCAAGGTCACACACCTCAGTCTATGGTCTACAGTCCAATGGGTTCAACCACAAAGACCATTAAAACAAGGTCCTCAGAAAACTAGTCATTACGGCTATTTATTCAAGCGATGTAATGAAAACAGCCATCGGGTAACCGGCCATGGAAGCCGGTCTCATAGTGAGGACGGAGCCCTCGCCACCGCGGCACCAGGAGGTCACCGCGGCTCAGAGAAGACCCTGTGAAGGTGCCGTCCCACTCTGTGTCACAGCGTCCGGCCTGTGTGTCAGTACACAGGACACGTACTCCATCACGGCCACCCCGCGGGGGGAAGGACTGCGGGTCTTTCACCAGCAGTCTCCCCACCTTCAGTCACAGCTGTTGACGGCCCAGGGGTGGAGACACCGAATACAGGCGGCCGAGTCTGTGACGAGAGCCTGCCAGGAGCGAAGGCTGGAGAAGAGGAGCACTGAGTCAGGGGAGTCGGAGCATCTGCCCGCCGCTCTGGGCCGGTGCGAGCTCCAGCTTCTAGCGGCACGCCAGCTCGGTATGAACGGAGGCCCCACGGTTCCTGTAAATTCCATCATGTAGACACCTGACACCCTTCCTTCTCGGCAGCAAGGACAGGGGCTAAGGCTGCGTGTTGCACGGCCACAGCGAAACAAAGGCATGAAGTCTCAGCCAAGAGGGCGGCTTTCTGCCAGTCACGTGGGTCCCTACCTGTTGCCTCTGGTGTTCCTCCCGAGATTCTGTGAGGTGGAAGTCACTCCTCTACCTGCACCCTCGAAGCATGGGCTCTAGCAGGGAGAGTAAGGGCTTCGGGGAGAAGCACACTTGGGGGAGGCTGGTGAAGATTGTTCCAGAATCTTCCAGAAGAGATGGGCCACGCCATCCTCATCGGGAAGGCAGGGCCACAGCAGGAGGGGGCCCAGCTGCAGCTTCAGCTCCGCACAGCAGTGCCCAGAGCCCCCTGCCTGGCAGCACTGGTCACCAGCGTGTCCCCGGCAAACACCACACATCAGGCACCTGCGCCTGCTGACCCCAGAGTCTCCCTCCTGCCACGCACTTGAACTCTGAGGACGTGAAAACAAAAGCGCCAACTAGCCTGGGTGCTTCTTCATCTGCTATTAGCCAAAGAAAGCACTTTCCCCGAAGGACACTACATTAAGAGCTGCCAAACTCCAGGAAGCTGGGATAGAATGAAATGCAGAGCTGAGCCCCTAACTCCCACCCGGAAACAGAAGTCAGATCTGCAGCGGGCTTTCGAAGGTCTGATTCTATGCCTTCGCTCAAATGCAGCCTTTATCATACATAAAAAAAAAACAAGAGTCCACAAATTGTGTGCTGGTGGGAAGCAAAGATATGCAGATAGAAGGGACCTGCTGCATAAGACATTTCTGTAATGCCCAGATTAAAAATGAGAATTAAATGTCAACGTACATCTTATCTCCTAAAAATAAAGGCATGTCAAACAAAGGATACATTCCCTTGTTATCTGTTCATTTATTTATTACCCTGAAAGAAAGCTTTCTGCAAATTTGACAAGTGGTCAAACGAAGGAAACAAGTTTGGTAACAATCAGACATCTCCCCCAAACACCACGCTCCGTGATTTGTGTCCCCAGGAGCTCCTGAGCCCCACGTGCCCAGAGGCAAAGTAACCGGAGGTCTGCAGGGTGGCACGGGCAGAGGGTCCTTACAGGACTGACCTTGACCTCAAGGATGGGCACACTAGGGAGAAATCACTTGCAGTGCTGTGGAAATCTTACCGCTTGGCCTTACGCCCAGCCTCCCGCGCAGCAGGGACTGTGGCTTCTTCCCAATCTGCAGAGACCCTGCACAAACTCGGGTCTGAGTCAGGACCTCCTAGGGTTCCTTGGGACCCCCTAGCATGGGAGGTCTCCCAGGGTACGGAGAACGGCAGCCCCATCCAGACAGACACAAGTCAGGTGGGGTCAGGAAATGGGGTCCCCGGAAATGGGGGAAAGGGTCCCTCCTCAGAACATCCTTGCTGCCCGGCCCCTGTGAACGGCCACGTGTAGACCTTAGAATCTCTGACCCTCGGAACCCAGCAGCCCCACATCCACCCCATCTTCAATTCTGCGCAGAGACGCATGGCCTCATTCTGGGACCACATTCCAGCCTGAGGCTGTCCCTTGTTACACCCAGGTCTGGGATTGGGCCGCGCACGGAGCAGGCATGTGCCAGGCCGCCGGCAGTGGCCCTGCAGCACGGCAGACACAAGTGTCCTGCCGCTGGTGGTGAGCGCTCATCCCCCACACGGGAATTAAGTTCTCCTCCTGCTCCCATACTCTTCCTGTCCATTCGCTTATGGAACACATTCACGGGCGATCGACTGTGGCCAACGTGGTAGCTTCTGGGGAGCAGGAACTGTTGCCTTTTCTACGAGTTGACTGTCTCAGAACCTGGCACAGTCCCTGGCACACAGTGAGTGCTCAGTACCTGTCTGATGGGTGAATGGATGGATGGGCGACTATATGAGTGAATGAAGGTATGACTGGGTGAGTGGATGAGTCAGTGAACAGGTGAACGGGTGAATGGGTGAATGGGTGAATGAATGAAGGATGAATGAATGGATGGATGAACAGGTGAATGGACGAAGGGGTGAATGGACGGAGGGGTGTGCGTCTCCTCAGGAAGCCAGGCCCTGGACAAGGGATGGTGATGTGACAGTGAGCACAGTCTCATCTGGATGGAGTTAGTCCCGTGGGAGGGACATTGGTCAAGCCTTCTCAAAGAACAGTGCCAGCCTGAAGCCTCAACATTTGGGGAGGCACCTGTGCTTCGGGGCCTCCTGATACAGATGTGGAAAGAGCCAGAAAGACAAGATGGGGTTGGGGTGGGCAAAGGGGATCCCTAACAGGGGGGAGATTCCCACGGGTCTTAGGAAGGAGCAGCAGACAGGAGCCGGGTCCCCCGGGAGGGCGCAGAGGCCACGGGCCCCTTGGTTGGACTCCGAGAGCCCCCCCACCGCTTCCACACAGACGGGACCCACACGCCTGCCCAGGATTCTCCTCAACCCGGGAAGAACAGCTGTGCAGATGACGCAGAGGTGCAGAGGGAGCTGGGAAGACAGACTGAGACGAGCCGATCCGAGAGAAAGTCACCGGGGGGCTGAAGGGAGCGGCGAGGGAGACAGAGCGAGTCACAGACACCACAGCGAGAGCAGGAAGGTGCGGGAGCGAGACACCTGCTCGGAGAAGGCCGCGCGCTGGAAGGTGCAAAGAGGCGTTTTAACGCTTCAGTAGATTTGGAAACCGAAGATGAGGAGGCCTCCCAGAACGTGGGGAAAAGTCAGAGAGGCAGAAAACATGAGAGAGAAGAAGAGACAAGGAAGGACTCTCCGTGACAGGAGCCCCCAAAACGAGCACACAGCAGGGAGGAAGGGAGTTAGAGAGAGCGTGAAGCCCCTGCCACTCTGCCCCTGCTGTGGATTCCATGTCCTGGCGTGTGGAATGCGTGTAATGTGCTCAATACACAGTATAACACGCAGCACATGACTCGGGATGCATCATGCACGGTACACAGCACACGGTACAGCATGTAGCACACCACACACGTGTGATAAATACTACATACTAGGAGCACATCTGTGAAGGCGTGTCCGTGTATGTATACACAGGAAAGAATTTTCCCGAAGTAAGCAAGAAAAGGAATCTTTCTATTGAAAATGCTCATAGAATATTCCACGGAATTAATATTTAAAAATGTGTAGATATCATCAAAAAATGAACATCAGAGATAAACGAGATCCTGTCACCAAAGGACTTTTCCATAAACAAAACAAAGCACAGCACAAGCCCCGTGTGGAGTCAGGGCTGGGAGGAGGCCCCTGTGAGTTCAGAAGGGACCTGAGATCTGAGAAGGGGACTCTGCCGTTTCTGTACAAGTTTGAGGGAAAATCCGTTCAAGCAACTCTTGGACGCCCTGACAGCCTTCCAGGCGAGCGCGAAGGCACGTGAGAAACGGGGATGTCAGAGAAGCAAGGGCTATTTTCACAGGTTTGCGGTGCTAGGACCCGCCCCGGGAGAGGGTGGGTGTGACCAGGGAGGGGACGGCGCTGGGCGGGCAGAGCTGCGTACCCCCCCCCCGCGGCTACTCTGGGGGAGGACGAGGAAGGGACAGAAAGTGCAGCGGGCACGTGGAGAGGCGCTGGCGACGCCAAGAGCGAGGGGGTGAGGAACAGCAGGGCGCCGCGCAGGAGCCGGTGGGGAAGGCTTCCCGGACGCGGCGTGACGGACACCACCGAGCCGACCGGAGGACCTGCCCGGCGTTGATCCCAAAGCGTTTTCCCCACGTGGGGATTCTCCACGGACCCCCCGCTACTCCATCTCAATACTGAGAATTTACGATTTGTTTTTCTTAATTATTAACACGTAGAACCAGGTCAGAGCAAAGCAGAAACTAGGGGCGTGAGTGTGGCCGGGTGTGACCCTCCCACTCGTGACGGTGGCGCCATGGAGCTTAGGACTCAAAGTTGAGGGGGAAACACAGGGGTGAACCTCCTCACGTTACTGAAAAAAGGAAAGAGTCACCATTTTAGGGAAGGAACTCACCTTTTTATGGAAGAGGAGTTAGACATCGGAGTACTCTATTTCCACTGTCACTTATTTACGAGTGTTGAGTCTGAACCGTCTGAGGCAATACAAACAGCGTGGGCTGGCGTGGGCAAACTCCGTTCCTGTGGGGGCCGTGGGAGCCACGAGCCTCCGGCTTCCTCCCACCTCCGTGTCCGTGTCCTTTGGAGGTCCCCCTCCGCAGGCCTGCTCTGGCGGCGGGTGGCGGCAGACGGGACGCACCGCGAGGTCACCCTCTCCTGCTGCTCTCTCCGAGCTCCGTGTGGAAAACGTGGGCTCGCTCAGCGGAGGCCCATGGCCAGCGCCCCTCTCTCCCTGGCAGAAGGCTGCCAACTGGCATGGGATTAACGCCCGCCTCGGTCAGCTGGCCATGGCCACCCGGGCAGAGTGACAATGGACGGCGGCCCCCGAGGGCCGCAGCCGGGGCAGCAGGGGACCTCCCGCAGAGCCCAGCCTCCGGCACTGACCACGTCACCAGCTAAGTACGTCCTGGCTATTTTAGGCCATGACTTTCGGGACAGTTTGTTATATCGTGGTAGAAGATGGTCACAGACATTGGAAGCATAAACCTCTGAAGGGCGGCTCTCACGTAAGGACCGGCCAGAACGTGGGCACGCACTGCAGTGTGTCGCGTGGTGTGAGTGACCAGGGAGCAGAAGGCGAGCGGAGGGCGAAACCGAGCTCACCCCCGCTCCAAGCCCCGAGGTGGCATCTGCCTGACGTCCCTCCGGCGCTCCCCGCGGCCCAAGAACAAAGGAGGGGGGAAGCCAGCGGGAACGGACCGAGACCGCAGCCCTGCGGGACCCGGGCTCCACCGGCTCACCCGCGTCTTAGTTACAAGAAGACTCGATCCTGGCAACAGCCTCACCTCCAGACGCCCACAGACGTGGTTTCTGGGAGCCCCAGTGTCCCCTGCCCCTGCACAGTGACGTGGGGACCCAGGCCGGAAGGACCTGGCAGGAACATTATGTTCCCTTCCAACCTGCAGCCCTCGGGCAAACACTGGAGGCAAACACAGAGTAGAACATTCTTCCAGGAACCCCTCCTGCCCTAATGTTAACGCCTCACTCACCCGAACAGCCTCAGCCTGACAATATCGGGCACCTCCGCGTCCTCTTCAGCTTTCAGGGTCCTTCCGGAGGCCTCTCATCTGCCTTCCCCTCCCCCGCTCCGCAGAGTCCAAGAGTCACCCTCACGGCCCCAGGGCCGCTCTTCCTGCCCCGGCCCGCCCCCGTGCTCTAATCAAATCACCGTCTTTGCACCAAAGTTGTCTCAAAAATTCTTTCTTGGCCACGAACTCTGACCCCACCATCACTCCAAGACCCCAACGTGAACATCCCCCCGCCCCCCGCCTGTAGGACGCAGACGTCCCCTGCAGTCCCCAAGGAGGATTCCGGGAAAAACGCCGTGTCAGTCAGCCTGTCGCCTGCTTGTGACGAGACACAAGACTTGCTGGTCCGGGAGGGGCCAGTGCTCAGGTCTTGCCCCCAGTGGGTACGGGGTGCTCGAAGTGCCGTGAGGCCGAAGCCAGAGACCAAGACACGGAGCTCCTGGGAGCCCCACGTGGGACTCGGGGTCTGGGGCCCGTCGGCAGCAGGACCAGAGCCCTGCGAGGAGTCACGGGGACCGTCCTACTGACGCCTCATCCCACAGGTGTAGCCGGAAAAGTGACAGGGCTCAGACACGCCTGTCTGTCACTTCTGCTGAGTCTAGTGTACAGAAAACCCACACAGGTTTTGGGTGTTGTGCCCGCTGAGCCAGAAAGTCAGCAGCTACGCGCCAGGTCACCCTCTGAGCCGCCACACCTTGGGCCACTTTGCTACCTCTGGCACCGCACAGTCCCCTCACCTCTCATAGGAAGCGGGTGGACGTTGTCTGAGGCCAACAGATCAATAAATAAAGGCTTCAACACTCTGTGCTACAGTGGAAAATTAACGGGCAAAAACGCAAGACCCACGATCAAAGCAGCGCCATGGAGAGGCCCCCTGGGGCGGGGGTTCCAGGTCCCGGGGCCAGAGACCCTCCCTCCTCACCTCGGTCCCCTGTCTCCCTGAGCACAGGCATGCAGAGAAAAATAAACGTGAAAAGGCGTGACATCAGAGCGATGGGAAATGCCCCAGATCAGCGGCGCCGGACGCGCCCCGTCCAGTCACAGGCATGTGCTCCGTCTGGCGCTTCCAGACCAACAGAGAGACAGACTCCCCGCAGCCCCCGGGGAGGGCAGGGTGGGGGTACGTGAGGGAGGGCAATCTTGCCGCCTGCAGAGGTGACCTGAGGAGTGCTGGGCGGAGGGACACAGGGAGTGCAGTGTCACCGAGACTTGCTAAGGGGGCGGAAGGGGGGGGACACAATTAAATCTGGCCCCAGAGCGGACAGCAGGCAGCTAACACCATGTGCGTCCCCGACCGGCCGCAGCCCGGACTCCGGCCTCGGGAAGTGGGAGTGTGGCTCAGGAGCATCCACGGGGCCCCTCCGGCTCACGGCCGCTGAAATCATGGTTCAGGTGATGGTGCTTTCCCTGCGGACAAACTGTCAGTGCGGCTCGGACCCACCACGGACTGCAGGGTCCCAGTCCTGCCCCATCACCAGGTGGAGTCCTGGGCACCTCCCCCCCGGGCGGAGGAGGCAGTCAGAAAAGACCAGACACATCTCACCCCTGGAGACCCCAGGTGGGGTCAGGGGTCCTCCTGCCCAAGACGCCCACCTTGGGGCCACAACACGGGGCGCCAGGGCAGGGGGTCCTGAGGGGTGACGGGGAACGCTCGGGCAGGGGTGAGGAGGAGCCCCATCCGGGCGGGTCAGCGCCAACTATGCCCAGGTCCCCAGGACGTCCCCTCACACCCCCGGGCTGGCGAGGGGCCGGCAGGACCTGGCACTCCCCAGGGGTCTCCCTGGCGCGCCAGCCCTGCATGTGGAGCGACCCCCCGGCCCACGTCACCTGGCGAGAGGGTTGGAGGAACTAATTATGGAGTCGGGAGAGGGGAGGCGGCAGGAGGATATTAATTACAGCGTTTAATCCATTAGGCAGCGCCGCCAGCTTAACCTCCTTGGAATTCTTAGAGTTTGTCTATGATTAATTATTTTTGGAAATAACAGCCAGCATCATAGCTTGTTAATAGGCTTAAAATAATAAATTTTAAAAACACTGTGAGAGGTTTACACGGATTTGGCTTCCAGAATGCCAACAGTAATTTCACGTGTGGGGCCCAGCGCCTCACGCCCCGGACTCGCTCCCCCTGCACAGGCCGGGCTGCGCCCGAGCCCGAAACGCCGCCGAGTCGCCCCCCCACTGGGGCAGAGGAGTGGGAGTCCCGTCATTCAGCCAGGCCCTCGGGGACACACGGCTTCCCAAGGCAGCCCTGGGAGTCATCCTGACCCATCGCTAAGCACAATGTCTCACCAGGAGCCATCGAGGTCCGCGTGGGGGCGGGGGGGGGGGAATGCAGCGGGCATTGCACCAGTTTGGAAATGATCCCAGGGCGCTGTCCTCTGAGAAGGGGGCTGCGCGAGGCTGGGCTGGGACTCGGCGGGCGCTCAGGCCGCGGGCGCTGAGCCGGCCGTCAGCATGGAGATGCTCTAGTCCGTCCTCTGAGCATCCTGTGCTCCCGGCTCTGACAGCCCTGACCCCGAGAAGCACCGCCGGGAGGAGGTGCCGGTCCCCACACCCGACGTCCATCTGGCGACGCTGCCTGGGCCCCTCCCGGTGCTGGGCTGCGCCAGGCAGGGGAGGTCACACGTGAGCTGGAACCTCGGGGCCCCCGCCCTGCACGATTCCCAGGCGGCAGAGGGGTGCAGCGCCCTCCAGGGCACACGTAGCACCTGACACTCCTGACACTCGTGCATCGGCCAGCCTGGGGCGAGGGCCCTCAGGAGGGCCCTCTGGAGGTGACACCGGCTGGAAGTCTGAGGCTGAGCACGAGCTGGCCAGGACACTGTAGACAGGGCAGTGGGGGTCCCGAGAGGTGCGGTGAGTGCCTGGCGTGGGGAGGGAGGGAGGGAGATGCGCCGGTGAGGGCGGCAGAGGCTGGGCAGGGAGGCGTCCACACCCCAGGCCAGGACTCGATGCCGGAGGCTGGGTGCTGTGTGGTCTGGACGGCACAGCGTGTTTGCTGTAGGCCTGGAAATAATAGGCAGCCAGAGGCAGGGAGAGCTGGGGGTGTTTGCTAAATGGAGAAGGAGGGTGAAAAGGAAAGAAAAAGTTGGGGCGCCCAGGAAGCCCCTCCTCTCCATCCTCTACCCGCCCCCTGCAGGGACACCCCCACCCCCACCCCGCGTCCTGCCTGCGCCTGAACTCAGGGGCCTCCGCAAGGATGCTGCCCACAGGGGGCTCGGTCCCGAGGGGGGCCTGGGCACCGCCTTCTGCCCTTGGCCGGGTTCCCCCCAGGGAAGAGGTGCTCGCCGCCACAGACCCTCCACGCACTGTCCTTCCCAGGCCCTGCAGGCAGAGTGACGCAGTCAGGGACATGTGACAGCAGTCCGTGTTCGAACATAACCAACAAACACCCTTTTCTGACACCCTCTCCACCCACCGCTGGCGAATTCCCAGGCCGACGGATGTGTGGGGAGGTGGACCTGCCCGTCCGCCCCACACAGAGTGCCAACGAAGCTGCAGCCCCTCTGAGATCAGATGCAAACGTGCACCACACGGGCGGGCAGGCTCGCGGACCCCCAGCGCGCCGGGGACCGCACGTTCCCGTCACCAGCCGCGGGTGACGCCGTGGGTCGGGCAGAATGCAAAGTGTCTCTTGTGTAGATTCATTTCTATTAATTACTGTAAATTAAGTATTTATATACTTGAGTATGATTCTGCACGAGCTGTAGCAAATCACACCTGTGCCTTCTCGCTCACCGATACCCAATTTTTCAGTAAGTGCATATAAATCGGCGTCGCCTCCTAGGCCTGGTCTGACCTCATTCTCTTCCTGCCCTGACTTCCTCCCTTTAAGGACCTCAAGCGCCCACAGGACCCCACTGGACAAGCCCCCAGGGCGCAGATCCAAGCCTGGCCCCTGAAGACAGGCCGGACGAAAGTGATGGAAGGAAGCAGGAAGACCAGTCCTCAGGGCCGGGGACACGTCACAAAGGGCTGTTAGCACACGGTCATCTGTGACACCCTCTCCCCAAGGCACGTCCTCCGTCCACCCAAGTCTGTCCCTTTACTGTTTTCCAGGCCCTCAGATCCGCTTCTCAGAGCCCTTCCCTCTGTCCCCAGCCCCGCCCTGTGCCCAGCATCACCAAGGTCACCGGGGCCCCTTGTGACTCTCACATGTATGTGTGACGTGCACGCACCCTACAGCTCACTCTTGCCGGCACACACATCCTGGCACGTGTTCGCACACACACGTGGATGTGGGGGGCTCACCAGGCAAACCAGGGGAGTGTTAGGGGTTCTGGGCACAAACGCAGGGCTGACCCCTCTGCTCTTCACATGCACGGGGAAGGTTCAGAGAGTTCCTCGCTCCGGCTCGCACGGGGAGCGCGTGTGCTGAGCGGTTTCCCACGTGAGCAGCTGTGACGTGGGACCCCGGCCGCTCTGGGGGACAAGCAGCCAGATCGCTCTCCAGAAAGTGAGGGCGGGGGGCCGGGGACCCCTCGCTCTGGGCCCTGACTTGCTGGGTGGGGACCTCATCTGGCTGGAGCTTCTCCTGGCTGAGGGGTTTGCTTTTTGGGAGCGGCATGAGCTGGCAAGTGTCCCCGCTGGGGCCTGGGGACGTGCGCGTGATCACACAGGGTGCGTCTTGTTTGGGCACCAGATTCTCTTTCTGCGCGTCCCCCTCCACGGCGACCCTGGCTGCACCTTGTACCAGGCGGTGACTTGTGCCCTGAGGGCCAGGAGAGGAAGGGCGGGCCATGAACCCCTCCCCGTGTTAACTGCGCAAGAACCCACACCTCCAGCCAGACTCGGCACCCTTCTCTTCCTGGGACCCCAATCTCAGGGCTGCAAGGGCGTGCGCTGCCTTTGAGTCCTCTCTCCTGCCCTCCTTCATTCCCCATCCCCCACACCCCCACCCTCACCTGTGCCCCA
>PISW01016107.1:0-14367 GCA_004023785.1 Mungos mungo | reverse complement strand
GGAAGGGGGAAAGAGAGCGGGGATGAGTGAGGGACACGGATCAAGGGAGACTATTGAATACTGGAGACGAACCATGGACTGAGGGGGGAGGGGGAGGGAGGGAGGGGGGATGGTCATGGTGGGGGGCACTTGTGGGGAGAAGCACGTGGTGTTATATGGAAACTAATTTGACAATAAACTATTATAAAAAAAAATAAAATAAAATATTGCCCAAGACATTTACAGTTACATGAAATACAGAGTTGCTTTACAAACACGTTTAACAAACCTAAATTTGATGCCATTTTCAAAGATAAAGTGGAAAGATTGAGTTAAAAAGATGCAGTAATCACTTTAAAACTATTGATGACTTTATTGCTAAAGACTTTAGAATGCAAGCTAAAGGTATACTTCTGAAAATATCACGTTTAAACTTTATGTACTTGGTATTCATTTTAGATGACAGATGAAGTCAAATTAATGATACAAGCCAAACAGTGCACAAGCCGGATTCAATGTGCACAGTGATCCTGATGCATCAAAGAAATTAGTGAGCTCTCTAAAGACAACCAGGGCTTGTGTTTATCAACCATCTGTTACTGATGCTAAATAAATTGCAGAACCTCTTGATTTTGACACCAACTTCATCATTAAAAATAAAATAAGCAACCCCTATCAAAATAACACCAGCATTCTTCACAGAGCTAGAACAAACACTTCTAAAATTTGTATGGGGGGCGCCTGGGCGGCTCAGTCGGTTGAATGTCCAGCTTCAGCTCAGGTCATGATCTCATGGTTCATGAGTTCAAGCCCCACATTGGGCTCTGTGCTGGCAGCTCGCTCAGAGCCTGGAGTCTGCTTCTGATTCTGTGTCTCCCTCTCTCTCTGACCCTCCCCTGCTCACACTGTCTCTCTCTCTCTCTCAAAAATAAATAAAACATTAAAAAATATAAAATAAATAAATAAATAAAATAAAATTTGTATGGAACCAGAAAATATCCTGAATAGCCAAAGCAATCCTGAAAAAGAAAACCAAAGCTGAAGGCATCATAATCCCAGACTTCAAGCTGTATTACAAGGCTGTAATCATCATGACTGTATGGTACTGGCACAAAAACAGACACTCAGATGAATGGAACAGAACAGAGAACCCAGAAGGACCCACAAACATATGGCCAACTCATCTTTGACAAAGCAGGAAAGACTATCCAATGGAATAAAGACAGTGTTTTCGGCAAGTGGTGCTGGAAAACTGGACAGCGATCTGCAGAAAAATGAACTTGGACCACTTTCTTATACCACACACACACACACACACACACACACAAACACACACACACACACACCTCAAAATGGATAAAAGACCTAAACATAAGAAAGGAAGCCATCCAAATCTTAGGGGAGAAGCAGCCAGAAACCTCTTTGACTTTGGCATCAGCAACTTCTTACTCAACACGTCTCCAGATGCAAGAGAAACAAAAGCAAAAATGAACTACTGGGACCTCATCAAAATAAAAAGATTCTGCATAGTGAAGGAAACAATCAGCAAAACTAAAAGGCAACCGATGGAATGGGAGAAGATATTTGCAAATGACATATCAGATAAATAGTCAGTATCCAAAATCTATAAAGAACTTACCAAACTCAACATCCCAAAAACAAATAATCCAGTGAAGAAATGGGCAAAAGACATGAATAGATGCTTCTCCAAAGAGGACATCCAGATGGCCAATCGACACATGAAATAGTGCTCAACATCGCTCATCGTCAGGGAAATACAAATCAAAACCACACTGAGATACCACCTCACACCTGTCAGAGTGGCTAACAACACAGGCAACAACAGACGTGGGTGAGGATGCAGAGGTTGCACCGTTGGTGGGAATGCAAACTGGTGCAGCCGCTCTGGGAAATGGAGGTTCTTCAAAAGATTAAATACAGAACTACCCTATGACCCAGCAATTGCACTTCTAGATATTTTTATCCAAGGGATAGAGGTGTACTGTTTTGAAGGGCCACATGTACCCCAATGTTTATAGCAGCACTATTGACAATAGCCAAATTTTGGAAAGAGCCCAAATGTCCATCGACAGATGAATGGATAAAGAAGATGTGGTATGTATATATATAATGAAGTATAACTCGATAATCAAAAAGAATGAAATCTTGCCATTTGCAACAATGTGGATAGAACTAGAGCATATTATGCTAAGAGAAATTAGTCAGAGAAAGAAAGACAAGTATCATATGACTTCACTCATATGAGGACTTTAAGATACAAAACAGATGAACACAAGGGAAGGGAAGCAAAAAGAATATAAAAACAGGGAGGGGTACAAATTCAGAAGACTCCTAAATATAGGGAACAAACAGAGGGTTACTGGAGGGGCTGTGGGAGGGGGGATGGGCTAAATGGGTAAGGGGCAGTAAGGAATCTACTCCTGAAATCATTGTTGCTCTATATGCTAATTAACTTGTACGTAAATTTAAAAATATAAATAAATAAATAAATAAATAAATTTTAGCAATGGCAAAAAAAAGAGAGTTGGATACATAACCAACTGAGCCACCCCAGATGCCCTTCAGTAAACTTTTATCTGATTTAAGAAAAGAAAAAATAAAAATAAAATAAACAAATAGATAGCTGGTAGGAGGAGGAAGCTTTTCAACTGCAAGTCTTGTGAGCAGGCTTCAAGCTGGATTTTAAAATCAATTTCTTTTTTCTATATTAGATACAGTACTTTCGTTATTAAAAGGAAGGTTTATAATACTGAAAGACTATCACAGACATCCCAGTTCTCTGGATGACATCTAATTAGAAAGTTTGAGAGAGAGAAGCTATTTTATTTTATTTTATCTGTTTCATTTTGTTTTAAGAATTAAATATTTTTTTTGAGTTTATTTATTTATTTATTTTGAAAGAGACAGCAAGCACAGTAGGGGCAGAGAGAGAGGAAGAAAGAGAGCCCCAAGCAGGCTCTGCACTGTCAGTGCAAAGCCCAGATTGGGGTTTAACCATGAGATCACAATCTGAGCTGATCAACAGTAGGATGCTTAACCAACGGAGTCCAACCAAACCAACCAAAGTTGCTATTGAAAATAACTTATAAACATAGTAAGAGATGTTATATTGATGGGTTACCATGTATGAGGAACTGAAAACTTTAAATTGCTTTCTAAATTCTAATATGTGTGCTTTTAGGCAATAGAGTGTATTTACAGCAATAATTCACTAGGAAATTCCAAATACTTTTGTAACTTTCAGGATGTAGATAACTTGGTTAGTGGAGAATATAGTCAGTGAAGAATATAGCTGCTCAAAATTAAATTAAAAAAAAAACAACCTAAGTTTATGTTATATCTGAGGATTATAATATTAGAGGAAAACTGTCAAATATCTCTAGAGAAAATGAGAGATTGGAGCAAGTAAACATTGAAAGGGCCAAATGATCCTGTTTCTGTGAAAGTGAGACAAATAACTATTTTATTTTACTTTACTTTATTTTATTTTATTTCATGTGTGAAAGAGAGAGTGCGTGTAAGCAGGGAAGGGGGGCAGAGGGAGAGAGAGAGAATCTGAAGCAGAATCTCTTCGCTGAGTGTGGAGCCTGATGCGGGACTTGATCCTACGACCCTGGGATAATGACTTGAGCTGAAATCAAGAGTTAGAAGTTCAACCAACTGAGCCACCTGGGCGCTCTTATTTTAAAACAAAGTATTAGTGTCTTAGTGATATTGAATTCCTAATTGTTCTCATGAAAATTTCAGGCTATTATTGGATCATCTATAATTTAATTTGTTTAATTTATACAAAACTGATATAAAAACTATAGTTATTATAATGTTGTTGAACTAATTTTTATTATTGAAAATTTTAAGATACGCTAATTTAAAAAAAACCACATCATTTTCCCTGAGTCACCTTTTCCTAATGACGAAGCCAGAGTGTGTCTTCCTTGATACTGTATCTGAGAAGGATGGACCATTCCTGATCTCTAACCCATTCCCTCCCTCATATCCCCACCTCCAAAGGATTTGGAACAATTTCATGTGGTCTATGAACTGTCCTAAAGTGGTTGAAAAAATCTGCATGTATGTGCCCTGGTGCCCTTTTTCCCTAGGGCAACTATCCCTGCCTTTAAAAGGTCAGAAACTATTATTTTAGACTACATCAGACGCTTGGTAAACCACAAATTGCTGGGTCCACCCTCAGAGTTCCTAATACAGCAGATCTGGAATAGGGCCCAAGGATTTGCATTTCTAACAGGTAACCAGCGGATGCTGTCCTTGCTGATCTAGGAAGCACATCTGAGAACCACTGCTTTACCACGAAGGTCAGCAGGGGCCATATGCTCCAGAGGCCTCACTGGCAGAGCCCTGTGGATGAACTACCCCGTCTTACCAGCAGAGGGCAAGCGCACGCCTACTCCAGCTTGTATCAATAGCGTCTTCTATCACTAGGTGGCAGCAGCTGCCTACAAATCTCTACATACAGGTCTCCCATAAACGTAAAAAAGCAAGATAAGAAAGCTACATGAAAAGCCTTTGTCTACAAATTGGATGATTACCTAATTCTGACAAGTGACCAAAATGTCTATCCGTGAAGAATACATACTTGCACAAACTAGGCTTCAGGGCTTCAGGTAAGAGTAAAATACATTGAAAGAAAAAGATGCCATGTGGCCTCTGGCCTCTGGCGTGATGCTCCCGAATGGGGTTTCATACTTCTCTGTCTGATGATTTGGAAATGTCCCTCTGTGGAAAGTCCTGGGTTGGATTCTGCAAAATTACCCAACGAGCTCGTTAAAAATACAGATCCCTCCTCCTCTCCCTCCCATTCTCATGAAGCAGATCTGGGGTTAGGCACTTGCTGTTGTATTTTTAACAGGCATCCCAGTTGATTCTGAGGCAAAGCCATGTCTTGGCTATCTGCATCTCTACATTTAATAAACTAAACCAAGGTTTAGCTATGAATATTGGATATTTCTGCTTTTTTGCAAAATGGTTCTTTCTAGGTCCAGACATCATAGTGGTTCCAAATGCGTAAGAGCTTCACAGTCCAATACCATGGCCACTAGCCACATGCGGCTGTTGAGCACATGAAATGGATGGTCTGGCTTGAGACGTGCTGTCAGTGTTAAATAACACCAGATTTCAAAGACTTAGTAGGGGGAAAAAGGATATAAAATATTTTTATTTTCATGTATTTATTTAAAAATTCTTTAATGTTTATTTTTGAGAGATAAAGTGTGAGTGGGCAAGGGACAGAGAGAGAGGGAGGCACAGAATCTGAAGCAGGCTCCAGGGTCTGAGTTGTCAGCACAGAGCCAGACACAGGACTCGAACTCACAAACCGTGAGATCATGACCTGAGCCAAAGTCAGAGCTTAACTGACAGAGCCCCCCAGATGCCTGACATAAAATATTCTTAATGTGACTACTAGAAAAATTAAGTTACATGGGGGGCTCACAATCTATTTCTCCTGGACAGGCTAGTTAGAGGATGTAAATAACTGAAAAGAATGGTGGGGGGGTGGAAAGCAGAGAGGCAGAGCGTAGCAGGCCGAGGGGAGGAAGCTTTGAACCTCCTGGCGTTCTAGCAGCATTCCCAGACCCAGGCCTCACACCCTGGCAGCTCAGCCTGGAAAAGAAACATCCTTCAGCCACAGGCTCTGCCGCACTAACAACAGCTTATCCATCAGTGAGTTTCCAACTGAAGCCGAGGCTGACTATGAAAACTCGGGAAACGTTCACTCTCCAGGTTGAGTCTGAAGCAGCCTGGATGTTCTCCACTTGCTAGAACCCAGATGGCACTTTGTCACAGGAAAACAGTGTGGTTACTATAAACGGTTGTTGGTATGTGGGCTAGCCCACCGGCACCTATTTAACCTTAACAAGAGCTGAAAAACTGGACTTTGCAGCAGACAAAAACTCCACTGCTCATAAACAAAACTGTGCTTGCTTCCTCTTTATTTACTGGTTAGAAAAAGAAACAATGTTCAGATCACCTGTCTGCAGTTCCAGTACTGTGCTCTGAGAAAAAATGGCAGGTTTACGCCAGGCTGTGGTCCTTGGTCCTCAAGGGTAGTCCTCTGGGTCAGCAGTACCAGCACCATCTGGGGACTTGGTTAGAAACGCAAATTCTCGGGGTTTTACCCCAGACCTTAGGAATCAGAAACTCTGCAGGTGGGGCCCAGAAATCTGGGCTTTGACCAGCCGCCCGGGTGATTGATTGTGAGGATGCGCTCTAAGATGGAGAAACACGGATCTAGGCTGATCTAGAGAGAGAGGAGGCCGTATAAAGGGAAGCCCATGGGCACTGAAAGCAGTTGCTGGGAGATGCTGTCCGCCGCACCTGCTGACATTGGGAAGCTGGGTGGTGAGGCATGTAAGGGCCTGGATTTTGAATTCAGGACAGCCTGGGTCCACAGTTGAGTTTCATTCCCTATTGTGTGACCTGCCATAGTTACCAGACTTTTCTGAGCCTGCTCTGCCATCTAAAATATGGGGGGAAGTAATACATCTTGTGCATGATTCTTATTGGGAGTAGATGAGCCACTGTATGGAAAAACTGTGGATGGTTCTTGGTACAGAGCAGGGGATTATTTTTAGTTACATGAAAGTAAGACATCCATAATGCTAGGAAAAAACAACCCAAGAGTTTGTGTGGTATCTTTCCATCCATTATTATTATCTTATCTGTGCCTGTACCGTGCTTGCACTTTGCATGGGAATTACTTCTTTTCCGTGATTAGTCAATGAATCTGTGACAATTTTATCTAACTTCATTCTTGCTTAATTGACTCATTAAAGTTTTATCTCCTTGGTTTTTTTGTGCTCCTCGCCGTCAGGTTGGATGGCAGTGAGCACCCCACACCGTTTTTGAGGGTTCTGTTTCCTTGCCTTCTCATGATATGGCTTCGGAGCCTGGTTTGACCAGGAGAAACTAGTTTATTAGCATTTATGCGCCGGGACCTGAATGCTCATTCCTGGGTTTGCTGCTTTCCCTAGTCTGTCTCAGAAAATGCGTAATGCTTTGATATCATGGATGCTTGCTGATGGGAAGGTGACATTGGGAAAGGTCTGTCTGGGGTTTCGAAGCTGCAGGCTTTGCTCATAGGTTTTTCTGGCCTCAGTCTTTGAAGGAGAAGCATTGCAGGGAAGAGGTCATGTATCAGGAAATATTTTCATAGGACCTGAGCTGAGCTGAGTCATTGGCAAATATGTGCCGTCGCGGCTCTCCCCAGCAGGCACGGCCGGTTTGGCTGCATCCTGGCTCTGTCGAACAGGCAGCAGGAACAGCCCAGATGAAGCCAGCTTAGGAATCTGAAACCAAGAATCCCCTGGCTCTTGCCTCCTACAGGTTCCTCTGTCAGGTCACGAGTGTTTATCATGAACGATCCACTTTCAATGCACTGTTTGTAGGGATGGATATCACTGGTGCTAAGACCTTTTTGGCCTATGGCGATCTCAAGTGAACGTCAATGCTGTGGGCTGTCCCTCTGGAAGGGGGAGAAAATGCACTTTCCGTTTCCTGACAGCAGGCTCTGCTGGGCCACAGGGCTGCGGTTGGAGGAGGAAGCCGAGGACCCAGCTCCCTTCCTGTCTCCCCAGCATGTGGACTTCTGGTGATGGAGGGAGGGAAGCTGGCACCTGCTTCCCCCAGACCTCCTTCCCAGGAAGTTCAGACCACGAGAAAGACGGAACATGCACTCAAAACCATGTTACTTCAGCAAGCTGGGCTGCTCACAGCTACGCTGACCCCTTCCTGGGGTATGGGCAGTGGAGAAAGCCTACATGCAATGGTTGAGGAGAGAATCAAGACACATTGGACCTTCTGTCTAAACATGTTCCCAGCTGGGGGCACTCTTCCAAGGCTATACGCTGCCTATAAGATTGAGAGACGCTTCTTGATTTTTGCTGAGGGAGGCTGTCTCTGAGTCAGATCCTTCCACCTCATTCAGGAAGGTGTCAACACACAAACTCTCAGAAATGCCTCTCTTGGCTTCTCTCTCGAGACGACTGTGATAAAGAGGTTCTATCTCACAAGCAAATGCCAGTTAATTGGTGTTGGCCCAAATCCAACCCTGAGGAAGGAGTTGGCTTGAGTGGAAGGAGGCAATCATGGGGCATTAATGTCTGCCCAAGGCAAAATGTGATAAAAAAAAAAATAGCCTCGACATAGAACGTTCACCATGTTTCTTCTAGGGAAGTCATTCTTCAGTTTCTCAGCACAGAAAGACTCATTTAGACTACTAACTTCACCCACACCTCGCTACAATGAACAAAATAATGAAAAGATGAGTATCATGATCATGTACGGTCCACATACTACCAGTGAGCTTCTCGGCAGCTCCTCAAGGAGCTTCGCAATGGTCCCTTCGGAGGAGACTGCTGAGACCCCAGAAGGGCAAGTGGTGCCTCGAAGTCACATTGGCCGGGGTCAGAATCTGACCCCAAGCCAGCCTCACTCCACAGCTCGTACTATCCCCCTCCCCTAGCTGGCACCTTAAGCCAGCTGCTATCCCCAGACCTCTCATTCTTAGGCTCTGTCTGGTTACTTCAATATAGTAAAACACACTGTAAATTCATCAAGAAACCAAGTGTGTGAGCCATGAGAGTCACTCAGTAAATGAACATGGAGTGAATGAGTGCACTGAGCTGGCATCAGCCTCCTTCCCACCCACAGGCACAGTTGTGAGCACGTCCAAGGCCCAGCGCTGGCCCCCTCTCCGAGGACATGACCTTGGACATGACTCTGGGCTCTGCAGCCTTCCCTGACTTGGTAGGGTGCTGTAAAATTAGGGCTTCAGGTGGTTTCGCGGCTCCGGCCAATGTTTCCCCAGAGCTCAGACTTTGGGTTCCCTTTCCCTTCAGCCCACGTTCTGATGCAGCCAAACCCAGCTCCTTCCGGATGCCGTCCAAACCAGCGAGCGTGGACAGTATGTATGAAAGGCTGTTTAAACAGTTTAAAGAATGAACCTTTTGAAGTCATGAATACTGCAGGAATAGCTTGTAAGCTCTAAGGACCTCAGATGGCTGGAAAATGCATTTTGGACACGTTGATTTTAACTTCAGATATGTTTGTTGACTCCGCATATATATTTCCCCCATAAAATTCAAAAAAGAAAAATAAGACACCTCTAGGAATGTATTATAGCATGACCCAACCTTTCAAAAATGATCTTTAGGGTCAAGGATTTGGGGGAAATGGAGACCATGATTGTTTTGTTAAACAAATTCCAGCCTCATTCTAGAAACCACATGTACACAGCAAATGAAGAAGTGGCTTAATGACTAATTGATGTTGCTGACATCTCCCTCATTCATTACGGAGCCCACACCAATCCTTCTCACAGGGCTTATATTATGCAAATTGCTAAAACTGCCTTTTTACTCCTCATGGCGGGATGAGAGAGGCTGTTTCTCTCCCTTAGAACTGCTTCGTCTGACTAACTCCTGACTCCTAGACTCTGAGTAAGGCACACACATGACTTTCACTAGGGGCGTGCCCCTCCCCGTGGACAAGCAGACAGGCAGCTCCTCCTAGACACGCGGGCTCTGCTTCAGGACCCTCCGCTCTGCCTCCCACCACGGGGGCGCCATCTCCCGTCTCCCTGGCAGCCTCTCCCCACCTGTTAGCACTGAGGACAGGCGCTCAGCTCTTGGTTCTCGTCTTCTTTGCCTTACTCCCGTGGTGACTTCCTCCAGTCCCGTGCTTCCATGGCACCCAAAGGCCTAGCGTGTAGCCCCCATCCAGACCTCTCTTCTGCGCAACAGCCCGACTCTCCACTTGGACGTCTAATGATGTCCCTCAACTTAAAGGGTCTGGAAAGAACAGGCCTGATCTCTCCCCAGACAATTCTGCAGGAAAGCTTCCCCATCATAGTGGTGGCCACTCCACCTTTCCAGGTGCTCCAGCCGAAGACCACGGAGTAGTCTTTGACAACTGTCCTTCTCGGATACCCCGCCTACCATCTATTGGAAAATCATAGCTTCAAAACATAGGCAGAACCGAACTCTTTCTCAGTTCCTTTATTACCGTCCCCACACCGCCACCCATTTCACTCATAGGAAAAGCCAAAATCATCACAATTGTCTGCAAGACTGTATTGGGCTTTTTTGCTCTGACTTCACCTCTTTGCCTTCATCCCCCCTGGCCTCCTGGCTATTCCCTGAGCACATGGGGGACCTCCTACCTTAGGACCTTGGCACTGGTTATTTCTACCTCCTTCAGAACTTGGTTTAAGCATTAGCTGCTCAGAGAGGTCCCCTTGGCCACTCTGCTTACATCCAAGCTCCAGGTCCCCATGCCCACACTCCCGATTCCTTACTGGCAATGCTTGTACATAGATCTTACCTTAGCCTCCTTGTAGCCAATCACACCCACAAGGATGTAAGCTCCATGAGAGCAAGGGTATTATTTTCTGTTTCTTTTTTCTTTCCCACTGAGCGAAGACCTAGAACAGTTTCTAGGCACATAGTAGTTGCTTAATAATTATCTACGGAATGAACGAAAGAACACTACACACACAAACCTTAAATATGAATCTTAACAAGGGAAGTAACCGCCTCAGGATTCTTACTGGGATGAGCTGACCCTTCATGCTCAGCCACAGTCACTCTTCCATGTAACCCCGATTTTAGTCATTGCAGAAACAGCCCCAGAAGTCTGAAATGAAACTGAAAAAAGGTGTAATGATTTCATTTCTGCCTCTTAAATACCCAGCTCACCACACTCTGACAACTCTCCTAGCTTTGCCGGGAGCCACATGCCCACTTTCAGGACCAGACACCCATCCTGAACCCTGGGACAGGTACATTTGGCCACTGATCCCCTTGGCCTCAGTGACCATGGACTGACCTCAATTCTCAAAAATTTCACTGCATTACAAAAAATTTTTTGTTGCATTTTCTTCCCACAAGCATGTACAGTATTTAAACTGTGTTGGAATCGTGACTCCAGCAAGATTACGTTTCTTAATCTATCTCAGTTTCCTCGTTGGTAAAATGAAGATGATAGTACCCACTTACAGATTTGTGATGAGTGAATAGATACAAAGTGCCCAGAACTGGGAGAGGGGGGAGGGAGGAGGCATGCATCAGGTGCTCAGTAAATGTCAGCCATTATTATCAGCCTTGTTATTTTCACTGTGAATACCAAACACACTGTCTTTTTGGGTTTTGTTTTTTATTTCCAGCAGCTAGTATGGTGCCTGGGAGGTGCTCAGGAAAAGTCTGCCGGATAGATGAGTGAGTGAGTGAGTGAATGAGGATGAGCTATGTCAGGGCAGTGGCATATATTTTCATCTCCATTTTGCACAAACCTGGCATCTAATAATTCTCAGGAAAAGCTCGCTGAATTTTGAATGAACGGCACAGGAGGCTTTCTGCACACAACCTGTGTAGGACAGAAAGTTTTGGGAAAGCATAAAACAAAACTAGTGAGAGCACTGAGGAGGTTGCTATGGTGCTTAAGTTCTGGGACATGAGGAGACAAGATATGGGACTTTGGGCACATTTTTAAAACTTTTCTGGGTCTCAGTGTTCTCTTCTACCAACTGGGGCCAAAGAGTCACTGTGTCCTAAGAGGACCAACCCAGACAGTGCCTGCAAAATGCACAGTTCAGGACCTGTCACCTCAGTACTCATTCAACAAACACTGACTTTAAAACCATGTGGCCAGAATGGACTACTCATGCACCCATGTACATCAGGCCCAAGAGCACTAAGAGAAGGCAGATATCCAGCTTTACAGGACAAGAGCTAAGTCTCCAGGGACCATCTTTCTACCCCCATGTCTTTTGATGTTTGTGTAAATAGACACCTTCACCAAAGGCGTCTCTTTCTGTCCCCTCCTGCCCATGACCCCAGGGAAAACCTAGATAAATTCCTCTTCTATAACCAGAACCCCTCCATTTGTCAGATGCGAGGTTTTTCTCCAAAACTTGGCAAACAAGTCCAGACAAGTCTCATCCTTTCAGGAGACTTGAGAACAAAAACTGTTTTTTTTTTCTTTTTCTGGTTTCCTCTCCCCACTTCCTCCCCTGGACCCTTGACAAATCTGTGCAAGGAAGCGGACGGGCGAGAGGAGGCTCGGCTCCTGATGAATCAAGCTCCTTAATCACAGATGGCACTCAGCCTCATGCTTGCCCAGGACAAACTGAACTTTAGCCTCAGTTGACTTGAATCCAGAAATTACCCAGCACTTTATTATAATGCATCATCCCTGACCACGCTGTGAGGTCTGTGTGATAACTCTTTTTAACGTCATATTTGAACTGATTGACTTCTCCAAAACCTCACGGTTATTATTTGAGAGAAAAAAATACAGAGAAAGTTTTCTTGCACGCAGATGAGAGAAGAGGAGGCACTGCCCGCACTTCTGGTGTTTTGAGTATCTGAACAGCGGAGTTGGGAAAAGGATGGAAGCAACAGCTTACTTCTTTGTCTTTCAAAATTATAAACCAGAAGCTATTTATATTACAACTTTAGGGAGTCAGAAGAATACCAAACCCAGCAACAAAGCTTGACCTCCTCACATGAACTTTGAAAAGCAAAGCTTAAAAGTTCTCAAACTTGACATTGGAAGGAGGAACATGATGAAAAGAGAAGTATGGAATGACAGAGGGGATAATTTCTACAATTTAAAAAATATCCCCATATTTTTCCCATTTTGTCTATAAATGAAAAAGCCTTCAAAGGAAAATAATACTACTTGTATGATGTCCCTAATTGAGTATCTTTACTCCTTAGTATCTTCATTTTGATGATAATAAATGAATTAGAAGTCTGTATCAGGAACTTTAGCAATATATTTACCATATGCGTGTTTATATATGTGTATGTATGTGTTATGTACACCCATATATTTGGTGAATTACTCTTTAATAATCAGCTGAAAAATATTATTTGGAGCAGGAGCTGTTGGAGAAGATGATAGGAAAATAACAAGGACTCAGTCAGTCTTGTTTCCTACCAAATCTCAACATTGAGAAGTATATTCCATAAATGTTTGTTGACTATATGAGTATATGAAATGATACATTTAACCAAAATTACATATTTAAGTATGGCAGTAGTATGTACAGCATTGGAGGAAGGAAATTCAAGCAACCAGATGGAGGCGTCTGCAATGAGATTCTGATATTGGCATTCTGTGGTAGTTGTTGACATTTTAACATTCATACCAACTTTTAATCCCCTAAAAACAAACCATTAAACTTTCAACTTCTTTTTATTACCATGAAATCTGTGCACTGGATGGCTTCACCCCATCCCTCCCCTCTCTTCTCCCTCCCATTAGCCTTATCTGGTCCCTAATCCACAACCCATCCTTGACTCTCACCTGACTCTTCTTAGACCCTCCCATATCCTTTAACCCCACTCTTGATGAGATGCTCCCAAGTCATAATATCCCTGGTGTCCAAACAGAGGACAATGTCAGATGGTATCCCAATTTCACCCATGGGGCAAAAATGGTCTGACCAGGGCTGCTGGTAATGGATGTGCCAGGAAAAGCAGAGTGAGAGGAAATTGTAAAGAGCAATGTACAAGATTTGGCAACAGAGCAGATGTAGTAGAAGGAACACACAGAGCAGCCAAAGATGACTCTCTGGTCAGCATGTGATTAGAGGAGTGAAGACATTGGGGAAGTAAAGAGCAGAAGAGGGTGTGAGAACAGCTGAAGAGGATGAGTTTGGACTGGGCCATGGCAAGGTCAGTAGCAACATCAAAATCCTGAATAGCTTCACATGATTTCAGAGAGAGTTGGTGTTGATGGTACAAGATGCACAGGGCCAATACATTTTGGGGTCAGGTTCCGGCAAGGCTGAAGAGCAGAAGGAGAAGTCTCCGAGAAGGACATCCCCAAATGAGGGCTGTGTTGAGGCTTGCAGTGGCCTGGCTTCCATGCCTGCCAGGCCACACTCTGGTTCCTACCACTCAGGGGGCCCAACACTTCTGCTCATTTATTGTTGAAGCCCTGGAGGTGGAGGAAGAGGCCAATCCCATGTGCCGTGCCTGGCTGAGGGAGTTGTCTAAAGGAACTGCTCCTTATTGTTCTATATCTCACTTTATTCAAATAAGGAACTCCTTAGAATTCCTCCCCTGAGGGAAGAATGGGACTGTGATTTGGAAACCCAAAGACAAATTTGTTATGGCTGCCATAACAAAGTACCACAAATGGGGTGATGTAAGTAACACAAATTTATTTTCTCACCATTCTGGTTGTGAGAAGTCTGGGATCAAGATTGGTTCCTTCTGAGGGTTGTGAGGGTGGGCCATATTCCAGGCCTCTCTCCTGGGCTTAGACACATCTGTCTTCATATTCACAAGCTGTTCTCCCTGTATCTTCACATTGTCTTACCTCTGTATGTAGCTCTGTGTC
>PISW01016106.1:0-14368 GCA_004023785.1 Mungos mungo | reverse complement strand
TATACAATGGAGTACTATATGGCAATGAGAAAAAATGATATATGGCCATTTGTAGGAAAGTGGATGGACCTTGAGGGTGTCATGCTAAGCGAAATAAGTCAGGCAGAGAAGGACAGATACCATATGTTTGCATTCATAGGTCTAACAGGACAGACCTGGCAGGGGACCATGGGGAGAGGAAGGGGGAAAGAGAGCGGGGATGAGTGAGGGACAGGGATCAAGGGAGACTACTGAATACTGGAGATGAACCACGGACTGAGGGGGGAGGGGGATGGGGGGAGGGGGTGATGGTCATGGTGGGGGACACTTGTGGAGAGAAGCACTCGGTGTTATATGGAAACTAATTTGACAATAAACTATTAAAAAATAAATAAAAATGATTTTTTGAAAAAGAAAAAAAAAGAAAATTTCCAGGTTGTTTTTAATATGCAGTGCTCAAATTCCAACCTTGCCAAGTCCTGCACCAATTACATATAAGACAGGAGTTCTATTTCTCTGTATTTTCAAAACCCAATAAAAGAATAATGGAGTGGGATCGATGATATCAGGGTTCTTTCTTATCCCAAATCTACCATAAAACAATTGTGTCCCCTTTGGAAAATCATAGTTATTGTGTACCCCTATCCTTTTCTTTATTTTGACAAGAGTTTTGTCCTAGATGATTCAAAATAGCATGTGTGCTCTTTGAGTAATAGTTTAAATGTTACTAGTACTCTAAACAAATGAAGACAACTGTGCATAAAACTGCATTGTTTCTGTGACTGTGTTTTTCGAGCTGCCTCCATTTTACAGATGATAAGATGACAGAGCACAGCAGAAGCAGATTATTTAACCAGAGGCTCCAAAGTAGATGGAACAAAACCACGAGTTTCCTTTTTATCTAAAGCTCATTTGGCCAAAACATTCGCTGAATATTAAGCTGTGAAGCATATTATCAGTGTATTTAAGGTAGGCTATTCTTACGGGATTGCCAATTATATAGCAGGAAGGTTTGAAATTCTTACAAGATCATCTAATCTTGTGAGATTTACAGCTCTGTTTACATATCAAACAAACACTTCCAGTGTTAGGTAATCATCTCAATTTCTGGTTGCTTCTCTGAACTACACTTCTGAACTACTTGAGATTTTATTCTTACTATCTTAAATTTATGCCAGAATAGACTTTTTTTTTTGGAAAGTACATTTAGGTTTCTATATTCCATGTAAGAGAGATTCAGTGAGTCAGGTTAGGGGTTAAGCCCTCCTTCTCAGAGTGGTATTGAGCTCCTGGTGAAAATAATTCTTTAAGAGACAAATTTCCTCAAAATATAAAAGTAGTATTCTCAGATTTTCCTAATATCAAGTATTTTTACATTTTCCTATAATACATGTATTTATAATACCTCCTAGGTGTGATATATACATACAATGGAATATTGCTCAGCCTTAAAAAGGAATGGCATTCTGATATATGCTACAGCATGGATGAACCTTGAAAATATTATGCTAAGTATAATAAGTCAGTCACAAAAGGACAAACATATGATTCCACCTACCTGAGATATTTAGAATAGGCAAATTCATAGAAACAGAAAGTAGAATTGTCGTTTTGGTGAGTTGGGATGAGTGGGTATTGAGATGTTGTTATTTTTATGGGTACAGAGTTTCACTTTGGGGTGATGAACAAACTCTGGAGGTGGGTGGTGGTGATAATTGTACAACATTGCGAATGCACTTTTAATGCCATGGAATGGAACACTTAACATTTTATGTTATGTATATTTTGCCACCATAAAAAAAAACTGTGAATGAAGTGCAGTTTTGATGAATAACACATAAAGCATATCCATGAATGAAAAAAATGGTATGTGGACTTTATTAAATTTTAAAATACCCACTTGGTATGGACAGTGTTCAAAGAATGGAAAGGCAAGCCCTTTGTTAGGATGATATATTTTCAAGATACATATCTAAAGAATATATGCATACAAAATATTCAAAGTAGAAGTAAAACATCACAATAAGAAAATAAACTCCCTAAACTGAAATAAATGAGTCAATGAATCGACGCCTGAGTGGATAGTAAATATAAATGAGAAACAGACATGTATAAATTGCAGAACTTTGGCAAATTATTGGAAAATTATGTGCATGGTGCATTAAAGGAAAAGAAATTAAAACACCAGTGGGCTGCTCCACCCATCTATTAAATGGCTAAATATCAAAAACTGACAATGCAACTTCCTGGTGAGGATGTGGGACAACAGGAAAACTTATTCATTGCTGATGGGAATTCAAATGGTACAACTTCTTGAGAAGACATCTTGCCATGAAAAAAAAATTTTTTAAACAATAAAATATAATTTTACATTATGTATATTTTACCACAATAAAATAAACATTAAATATGTGATTGAAACTGAAGGAAAAAACTTTAAGAATAGGAAGCATGTAAGGATGACAAGGACAAAGATGATAAACTGTTTCTTAATGATCAAACAATTGTTAACACAAAGATATCAGAACCAGCAAACTGTGGATAATAACTGAAAGCCAGATCCTCGGATAATTTAATCCTTGAGAAAAGACTGTGGAAATAGAAGGATAAGAGAACTCAGAGCCATCACCAAATAAATTCCAGTGGACTTGATTACTGCAGTAGCATTGGTGTCTTTGTAACTTTTAAGGCCTCTGTGTATGTTGTTATATGGATAAGAGCGTTTAAAAGGTACTTCATCATTTGATTCTTAAAACAAGCAAGTCTTAAGATGACCATTATTTGTTCCTCCCTCATGACTTTTTATCACCAAATTTGAATACATCATCAAGCACATTGGGTTCTGCTTCTTCAAGATCTTTTTATTTGTTCTCTGGTTTGTTTATTCCCTGAGAACACTGAGAAATAAAGAGGAGCAGAAGTTTGGAAAGTAAAATGTCCATGTGGAAAGTGTCTTGTACTGCCCCGGAAGACGGATTTGTGCCTTGGTCTTTCTTAGGTGTTAGGACATTGTGACCTTTTACAGTTTGAAAATATTTAGGTTAGGTCAGTCAGGTTTGTACAGTCAACCACGAATGCCTGGGAAAAGTTTACTGAGTGCTATGTTAGTTTTCTGCGACTGCTGAAAAATTACCACAGAAGTTTCCTCTCTCATGGTTCCAGAAGCCAAAGGTATCAGCAAATCTGTACTCCCTACAGATTTTGTAGGGGAGAATCCATTCTATGCCTCTTTGCTTCTAATGGTCGTCAGCTCCCTTGGCTTATGGCCACATCAGTCAATCTCTGACTTTGCCTTCACACCACCTTCTTGGCTGTGTGTCTGTATTTGTTTTCTGCCTCAACTTCCCCTCTGTCCTTCTTGTATAAGGACGCTTGCTGTTATATTCAGGGCCCACCTGACTTATACCTTCAAAGACCTTTTGTCTAAGTGTGCTAACAATCATAGATTTCAAGGGCTGGGATATGGACATCTCTTTTGTGGGGGGGGGAGCATCATTCAACCCACTTTATCTGTCATAAGATATTTTGATTTTGGTTGATGACTGCATGCAGAGTGTGAGTTTCTGTAATCACTTAAGTAAAGGTCTATCTTTAAGAAAAGGGGCCTTGGGGAGTTACAGGTGGCTGAGCAAATGACTGGAGCAGAACAAAGTAGGTACCAGGAGGATCTTCAGGCACCAGACTTTTAGGGCACCCAGAAGTTCACAGGGCAGGAAGTCTTAGGCAACTGCTCACCTTAGCTTACTTTTCAGTCCAGCTTTCCTAAGTAGACTTGATGAAGACAAAGACTCAACTGTAGGGAAAAGTTTTAAAAGACTTGCTAGTATTGACATATATGACTTGCCATAGGCTCAACTGATTCCATTTGCCATGTGGACCCGCTGACTCTAGATTTGTTCATTTAGTGTGAGAAAGAAGTGTTCCCTAAGAGGTCACCTTCTATAGTCTACACAATTCCATAGCAGGAGGCAGTGAAAATGGCCACACTGACACAGGATTGTAAAATCTATCAGAATCTGCAATTGCAATGTCATTAGATAGAACACATTACAAGTTCAGTAATGCAGTGTGAGCAACAGGGAATAAGTCTTGGGTCTGCAAGGCTCATTGGAAAAGCCTTTTATCTTGATGAGGTCCCGATAGTTTATTTGGGTTCTTGATTCCCTTGCTTTTGGGGATGTGTCAAGTAGTAAATTGCTGCGGTTGAGGTCAAGGAGGTTTTTTCCTGCTTTCTCCTCGAGGTTTCCTGTCTCACATTCAGGTCCTTTATCCATTTTGATTTTATTTTTATGAATAATGTAAGAAAGTGCTCTAGTTTCATTCTTCTGCATGTTGCTGTCCAGCTCTCTCAGCACCACCTGCTAAAGAGGCTGTCTTTTTTCATTTGGATACCCGTTCTGCCTTGTCAAGAATTAATTGGCCGTACACTTGTGGGTCCAGTTCTGGTCTCTCTATTCTATTCCATTGGTCTATGTGTCTGTTTTTGTGCCATTAACATACTGTTTTAATGATGATAGCTTTGTAGTAATGGCTAAAGTCTGGGATTGTGATGCCTCCTGTTTTGGTTTTCTTCTTCAATATTTCTTTAGTTATTTGGGGTTTTTGTGGTTCCATATGAATTTTAAGATAATTTGTTCTAGCTTTGAGAAGAATGTTGGTGCAATTTTGATGAAGATTGCATTGAATGTGTAGATTGCTTTGGGTAATAGTGACATTTTAAAAATTTTTATTCTTCCGACCCATGAGCATGGAATGTTTTTCCATTTCTTTGTGTCTTCTTCAATTTCTTTCATAAGCTTTCTATAGTTTTCAGCATACACGTTTGTTACATCTTTGGTTAGGTTTATTCCTAGGTGTTTTATGGTTATTCATGCAATTGTGAACGGGATCAGTTTCTTGATTTCTCTTTCTGTTGCTTCATTTTTGGTGTATAAAAATGCAACCAACTTCTATACATTGATTTTGTACCCTGCGACTTTGCTGAATTCATGAAACAGTTCTCGAAGCCTTCTGGTGGAGTCGATCGGGTTTTCCATGTAGAGTATCATGTCATCTGTGAAAAGTGAAAGTTTGACTTCTTCTTTGCAAATTCTGATGCCTTTTATTGCCTTTTGTTATCTGATTGCTGATGCTAGGACTTCTAGCACTATGTTAAACAACAGTGGTGAGAGTGGACATCCCTGTCGTGTTCCTGTTCTCAGGAGGAAAGCTCTCAGTTTTTCCCCATTGAGGAAGATATTAGCTGTGGGCTTTTTGGGGACCTCATCAGGATAAAAAGCTTCTGCACTGCAAAGGAAACAATAATAATAAAAAAAAAAAACCTAATAGGCAACCGACAAAATAGGAAAAGATAGTGGCAAATGCCATATCAGATAAAGGGCTAGTATCCAAAACCTACAAGGAACTCCCCAAACTCCATACCCAAAAAATGAATAATCCAGTGAAGAAATGGACAGAAGACCTGAACAGACACTTCTCCAAAGAGGACATCCAGATGGCCTACAGGCACATGAAACGATGCTCAGCATCACTCAGCATCAGGGAAATATAAATCAAAACGACACTGAGATACCACCTCACGCTGGACAGAGTGGCTAAAAGGAACAAATCAAGAGACTATAGATGCTGGTGAGAATGTAGAGAAATGGGAACCCTCCTACAATGTTGGTGGGAATGTAAACTGGTACAGCTGCTCTGGAAAACGGTGTGGAGGTTCCTCAAAAAACTATCAATAGAACTCCCTTATGACCCAGCAATAGCACTGCTGGGGAACTACCCAAGAGATACAGATGTTCATAGTGGCACTTTCAACAATAGCCAAATCATGGAAAGAGCCTAAATGTCTCACTTGATGAATGGATCAAGAAGATATGGTATATATATATATATATATATATATATACACACACACACACACACACACACACACAATGGAATACTACATAGCAATGAGAAAAAATGAAATCCGGCCATTTGTAGCAAAATGGATGGACCTAGAGGGAGTCATGCCAAGCGAAATAAGTCTGAGAGAAGGACAGATACCATATGTTGTCACTCATAGGTCTAACAGGAGAAACCTAATAGGAGACCATGGGAATGGGAAATGGGGGGGGCGGGAAGAGTTGGGGAGAGGGAGTGAGGCAAATCATGAGAGACCTTTGAATGCTGAGACTAACTGAGGGCTGAAATGGGAGGGGGGAACATGTAAGGGGAGTAATGGTCATGGAGAGGGGCACTTGTAGGGAATAGCACTGGGTGTTATATGGAAACCAACTTGGTAATAAACTATTCATAAAAAAAAAGAAGAAGAAGAGTCTTTTAACAAACATCTACAATGTTTTGATCTAAAATCTTCTTTGTAGGGGTATAAATATGCCTCTTCTCATGAGGTATCTGTGAGGGGAATATTGGTCTGATTTGGAATATTGTGAGGCCTAGTCAATAACAGCAGGCTCATTCCCAATATGAGCCAGTAACAGAAGGAGATACCAGATTCGCTTCATGACAGGTGCTTCATGGCAGGTGCTGTGCAAACATCTGCCATTTCCTCGCTGTGACTGTGTCATCCAGCGAGGCTGGTGTGGCTCCCAGCAAACACCTTCAGGAAAAAATGCAGAATTTTTTTTATTAGTTTTGGAGCTGTTCCAAACATAACCTGTTTTCAGATTTATTACATAAAGTCCTGGAGAAAAAGTATTGAGATGTTTCTTGATATTGGAAACTTTGCAAGTACATGTAAGCAGTCACTTCCTCTGACATGTCTCCTTTTCTGAGAAGCATGCATTACTAAATGCCTACTTGAATACATTCCTTACAAAGAAAGATCTCCAGATAACAGAATGGATGGAATTAACTTAGATTTGAAGGAAATAAATAGTGGTTCTGTTTTATCACAGTTAGGATCAAAATCTGATGTGACAAAGACCATGCATTGGTGTGAATACAAAATATAAAATGGAGACTTTGAAATAGCATAAACACCATCTCAGCACACAACGAGTTTACCAAAGATTTATGTAATGAAAGATTCTAAAAATTATGTTGAGATTATGCAGCTTAAAAAGCCAATGACAAGCATCTCATAGAAAATGAATGATAAAAAAGTAATGTAACTAATCAATAAAATTAATAAATAGGTGAAAATTGAATGTAAAACCTGTCTATTTTGCATTATTCCTCTTACAGGAAAAATAATTTTTATTCAGATATATGCAGACACATTTATTTTAACAGTAGGTATCTCTGGAAAATAAGCTTGTTTGTGTAATGTTTTTATGTTTTGAATAAGAACAACTTTTACATAAGATAGTTTCATTAATAGTGTAATAACTGGAGTATTAAGTATTTGAAAGGCTAACACATCTGGATTCCCCCCTGGAAGATTTCCCCATGATGGCACTCATAGGCAAATACAGATCTACAAATTAAAGGAAAGGAGTGGTATATGAAGCTAGTGTAATGGATATTTTAGCTGGAAATATACACATTGTATACACCATATATCAAAATAAATGTAATATCATGATGTAAAAATCACCAAAAAGGTGGGAAAATACCTATGTCACAGCTTAAAACATATCACATATAAGGAGAATGCTGAATAAAGGCCACCTACACTAGCAAAACAGAACCACGCTCAACCCTCTCTTTCTTGGTTTAGGAATTCTTCTCTCCCATCCTGTTAATCTTCCATAATTAGACACAGGAAGGCCAAAGGAGACCAGGGGAATTCTTATTTGATGGATGTTGATATTATGATCTACCAAAGCTGCTCACATGGCTTGTAAATCTTGAAAAATGACTATTTCACTGATGGGTTTCTGCAAGTTCTTTACAAATTCTCCCCAGCCCTGGAGCATCGCTCTCCTATGCTTCCATCTGATCCAGATGAATGGATTAAAAAAACGTGACCCACACATAAAAAGGAATATCACTCAGCCATTAAGGATAAGGTAATCCTGCCATTTGTGACCACACAGATGAACCTAGGGGACATTATGCTAAGAGAAATAAGTCAGAGAGACAGACAAATACTGTATGATAGCACTTTGATGTGGAATTTTGAAAGGAAAACTCATAGAAACAGAGTAGAATGATGGCTGCCAGGTGCTGAAAGGTGGGGAAATGGTTGAGAGTAGTCAAAGGGTGCAAACGTCTGGTTATGAGTAAGTTCTGGCGACTTACTATACAGTCTGCTGCCTATAATTAACAGCTCTGTACTGTATACCTGAATGATGCTAAGAGAATAGATCTTAAATATTCTTAGCACACACAAAGAACATGTTTTAAAAAATAACTATGTGAGGTGATGGATTTTCCACTAATTTTATTGTGGCAATCATTTCATAATGTATACATATAGCAGATCATTATGTTACACACCTTAAGTGTATACAATGTTACACATCAAACATATTTCAACAATACTGGAAAATAATAACAACAAAAGCCAATATTCAGATATTATGACAGAAAGTCAATATATCTTACATTGCACTAACATACTTACACATATTCATGATGAAATAAAGAGGAAATGCTCACCAACTGTTTTTGTATTTGTTTTAAACATTTATTTTGAGAGAGAGAGAGAGAGCAGACAGGCTTGAGCATGGGAATGGCAGAGAGAGAGAGAGAAAGAGAGACAGAGAGGAGAGAGAGAGAGAGAGAGAGAGAGAGAATCACAAGTAGGATCTGCACCATCAACACAGAGTCCGATGTGCAATTCCATCCCATGAACAGTGAGATCATGACCTGGAACCAAAATCAGGAGTCGATTGCTTATCCGACTGAGCCACCCAGGCTCCCTGTTGATTTCCTTAAATGAAGTTGAATAATGCAGATTTTTGTGTCTGGGAAATTCCTGAGATCATTGAAAAAGCAACAAAGTATTCCTTGTCTCTGGTATGTAGGATTCTTCTGAGCATTTTCGCAAACATTAAAATGTACTACCAGTTGAGATGGCTTTCCAATTCACTTGACTTTCATTGCACCTCCGTCAGAGGGAGTGGGATCGGGAGCATGGACCGTTCCTTCAGTGAACATACTGCATGGACTTGGACAGAGACTCTGGGCTGGCAGCTCAGATGAATTCAACAAATACTCCTTGTGGGTGTCAGTGACATGATGTCAAAAATCCACACTGTGTTGTTGCATTGTGTCAAACATTCAATGTGCTGTACAAAATACAATTTAAATAAAATCTCTGTATTAGTAAAAAAAAAAAAAAGATAAAATAAACCCTTTTAACAGACTAAAGTCTCCCTTCTAAGAACTGTGGTGTGTTTGTATTTTTGATCAGTATCCAATGTGTTAAAGGGGCCAATGATTAACTTTACACTATTCTCTCAGTTATAGGTCACCGAGTTATTTTCAGATTAGCAAATCTCTCTCTACCTCTGTCTCTCTTTCTCTCCTACTTTTCTGTGTCTCTCTACTTTTCAAAAATGAGAAAGATAAGATAAAAAAGAAACTCATATTTATTTACAAGTACAATGTTTTCCTTGATAGGAAAAAGCAGTAGTATGATTGCTTAACAGTAACCTAGTGCAATTGATACAATGGCTCACAGTAGCCCAGACTAGCCACTAATGAATGGATCCTCAGAAAGTTTTTGTGGCATACACCATTATAGTCATCCTCAGAATACACTTCTGGAAACATTGTCACATTTTGTTAAACCCACTTTCCTTTGCTGATAGGCTGACACACAGTTTCTCCAATTACCAGAGAAGAAAAACATACTGCAGGGTAATGCCATTCTTTGAAAGCAAAGTTATAAAAGTGTAAGAAAGCTAGCACATTATGAATTTTATATTAAATATTACTTATCTTATTCCTAGGATATAGGTTGCCCACTTAAAACAACGTTTCCACCTGAGGAGGAGGAGGATGAAAACAGAAATGTCTTATAGAGTCCTTGCTGTACAGCGATTATATTCTCACATTAAGATATGCACAGACACAACACATAAATTTACTAAGTATATGGCATGGTGGCTATTTACTACTCATTAAGTGGATGTGGATCATCATAAAGGTCCTCATCCTTGTCTTCATATTGAGTAGACTGAGGAGGAAGAGGAAGGGTTGGCCTTGGGGTCTCAGGGTGCCAGAAGTGGAAGACTGACAAAGTGGGAGGGGCCACAGGAGAGGGAGGCACACTTGGTGTAACTGTAGGAAAATTCATTATAACTTCTGTCCGACGTGTTTGGTTTATCATCTCTCTAAAAATGTTTCCATACAATGCCAATCCTTCTTCCATTGTTTACTTTAGTTTCACTGCCTGTATCACAGAAGGGTCCGTGTTGTAAAAGAAGTAACAGGCAGTCGTGAATAATCAGAACTTTCATAAGATGTTTACATTTATAAAGAAAATCTCCATTTGCAAGGGTGTCTCTGTAATTCTCTGAACCAAGAAGCAGAGGATGATCAAATCTCTAGATTTTCTCATCAAAGGACAGACAGCAATTTAAATCTGCAGAACAACATACCCACATTCTGTGCTTCCCCTGAAAACTTCCAGTAACTAGTTCTATTCACCTCTCTTCCCTATCCCTCCAACACACACACACACACACACACACACACACACACACACACACACACACACTTCTTTTGGCTTTAGCTGAAGGAGTTATTTAAGATAGTAGCTTTGGGCCATTCGGGGGGGTTCCGTTATTCAGTTTTCCTGGATCTCCCCCATGTACACAGGAGGTACACATGGTATTAAACTTCTGTTTGTTTTTATCTTGTTAATCAGTCTTTTGTTATAAGAGATAGTTTTACTCAAACACCTAGAATAGAGGGACGTTTATCTTACCTAGCCTACATAAAGCAAATTTTCACATATCTTTCATTATTAACAAGTTCACCGCAATGTATAATTTTGAATAATATTTTGGCCTGCACATAAGCATCCCATAATACAATTGCAACAATGTTTGTAATGAAACAAGAGTATGTTTATGACACACTATTCAAAGTGTTGACTTTTATTGTTAATGGATTAATATACTTTTAGTTTAAAATAGCTGTTCTAATAGTCTCTTCACTGTGCTCTCTATATTATTTAATCACCCTGAATAACTTCATGTTTCTCAAAGAAACAATAAAAATATCATAAAATCTTTGTTCAGATAGTGCCTAGCATTTTAAGGTCATGAAACACTCCCAAATTCCATTTAATATAAACTGTTTATTTGTGGTAATTACCTCCTTGATTAAGTAGCGATTGGTATAAGTCTCAGATAATGAATGTGAGCAGGATATTGCACGTGTCATTTCAGATCAATGCAGTGAGACATAAGATGACTCAGGTGGGAGGGTGGGATATTGCTCCGATTGGACATGAAACACAGAATCTGAGATTTCAAAAAAATTCTCACATATTTCTATAAGTGAAAATCATGCAGAAAAGTGTCTTTATTATCCTCATAGTCTCAAAACCTTAGCGTAAGCCAAACACATGAGCATCTAAAAGGTAATGTTGACCTATGTGGCTCAGTAAGTTGAGTGCCTGACTTGAGCTCAGGGAATGATTTCACGGTTTGGGAGTTCTAGCCCCATGTCGGGCTTTCCACTGACAGCGAGGAACCTACTTCGGATTCTCTGCCTCCCTCTCTGTCTGCCTCTGCCTCCCTCACACACACACTCTCTTTCTCTCTCAAAAGTAAAGAAAAATATAGGGATGGCTGGGTGGCACCGGTAGGTGTCCAACTTCAGCTCAGGTCATAATCTCATCATTTGTGAGTTCAATTCCTATATAGTGCTCTGGGCTGACAGTGGGAGACCTGCTTGGGATTCCCTCTCCCTGTGCCTCTCCACTCTAGCTCCCCCCAAAATAAATAAATACATATTAAAATGAATGAATAAATATATACATATATACAAATATAAATAAAATAAAAATAAAAATTAATTATTGGGGTGCATGGGTGGCTCAGTTAGTAAAGTGTTCGACTCTTAATCTCACAGCTCTGGTTATGATCTCACAGTTCATAAGATCAAGCCCCATGTGGAGCGCTAGGCTGACAGCGTAGAGCCTTATTGGGATTCTCTCTCTCCATCTCTGCCCCTCCCCTGCTTAAGCACATTCTCTCTCCCCCTCTCTCTGAAAGCAAGTAAAATTTTTTTTTAAACTTTAAAAAGTTATTTTGAGAAAATAAATAAAATATACAAATAAAAATTAATTACTGAATGAGTACATGGTGCTGATTCTAATGATCAGGTTTACTATGTCATCATTCAATGGATAAATGTAAAAGCTTAAAGGTAAGCCTGACCTCTCTTATGGTATAGAGTAATAGAGACCTAACACTCAGTTTTTAAAACTTCTTAATATTTTCCCTAAAATGGAGAAAAGCCCTCTGTTCACCACTTAGCCTGTTGCCCTTGAAAAACTGTTAATCTCGATTACACCATTATTGTTTTTTCTCCTTATGAAGTTAGAAATTGTCATAAAAATTTAATGATTTAATGATTCTATATATTTTTCTTCTATGATTTCAGGCCACGCTCATCTAAATATTCTATTCTAAATTGGGTACTCAGTTGGACCATAGTTTAATGCTGGTGTCCTGAGGACACCAATCACTATAACAGTTTTTGTTTATTCATTCAACTAATCCCCTCGAGTCCATTAGGAACAGAGCAGGTATAATTATGGCTATCCTGAATAACATTACTAAGATCACATCATTTTATCCACTAAGCCTGAACGACACTACATTAGCTTCCATTTCAAATACAACTTATTTTATTTTAAGGGTCAAGATAATACTTTTATAAATGGCAATAGGTAAGATCTTCAAAGACCTCAGCTCCTTAGAGAAATTTGGGTTGCTATACAGAAATGGGTTAAAGTATACCCTTTCTCTAAACAGAGTAGAGGAGCTCTTGGAATTATTCTTTCTGATAATATTTTGAATATTTGGTTACAAATATAAAATGACAGCAGAGAAACAGTTTGCAAAAGGCCTTTGAGAACTCCCAAAGCACTTATGTTTAAACAAATTAAAGAAGCCATTAAAAATACCATTGACTAAACCAATGATATTTACCATAAAAGTAAGTATGTCTTTAAATTTTTCTTTCAGGATTCTATTTTTGCTTTAATAGTGTATCGTTTATGCTTTATATAAGTGTTCTTAATTAGTGCATAATGCTTTACATGAATAAAATTTAACCACATAATTTATATGAAATACTTAAAGAAAAATTTTAAACTATGATGATTTAATAGTTTTATGCAACATTTTTTATTATAACACTGATATTTTGTGGTTGATAGAATTACATGACTTTTGTGCTCTTTCTAGATATCTTTTAAAATCTTCTAGTAAGAATCAGTTAATTTTTCCATTTTTTAAAGATTGATTTTTTAAGTAATCTCTACATCAAATGTGGGGCTCGAACTTACAACCCCAAGATCAAGAGTCACATCATCTACAGACTGAACAAGGCAGATGGCCCAATATCATTTTAATATAATCAATTTCATGACACAAAATGTATTATTTTTCAGAAAGATTCAAAACATTTTAATTGAGGTATCTTAATACTGAACAGATGTATCTTATGTTTTAGTTTTACACAATGTAAATTTATACACAGTAAAAGTCAGCATTTGTTTAGTAAAGGCAGAGGCAAAAAAATGTATATCTTATGATCCAAAGGGGACAGATGATGGAGAGTAGGAATTATTCCCTCCCAGCAATTATGCAGGTAAAAGATTTTAGTAAGTTCATTAACATATTAAATTAATTGACTAATCCTCAGAAAACCTCATTCCTTTTGAAAACACGTAAACCTCTAAAGGACATAGAAAACAAAGAAGACAATACAAGCATAGACAGGCTGTCTGGACAATTAAGTGTTTTTTTTGGGGGGGGGGTACATGTGCTTCTATGCCTCAGCACTTCTTTATCCCTTGGGTAAATCCCTAGCAGTGCTATTGCTGGGTCATAGGGGAGTTCTATCGATAGTTTTTTGAGGAGTCTCCACACTGTTTTCCAGAGCGGCTGTACCAGTTTACATTGCCACCAACAGTGTAGGAGGGTGCCTGTCTCTCCACATCCTCGCCAGCATCTATAGTCTTTTGATTTGTTCATTTTAGCGACTCTGACTGGTGTGAGGTGGTATCTCAGTGTGGTTTTTTTTTTTAATAGTTTATTGTCAAATTAGTTTCCATATAACACCACGTGCTTCTCCCCACAAGTGCCCCCCACCATGACCATCCCCCCTCCCTCCCTCCCCCTCCCCCCTCAGTCCATGGTTCGTCTCCAGTATTCAGTAGTCTCCCTTGATCCCTGTCCCTCACTCATCCCCGCTCTCTTTCCCCCTTCCTCTCCCCATGGTCCCCTGCCAGGCCTGTCCTGTTAGACCTATG
>PISW01016105.1:0-14430 GCA_004023785.1 Mungos mungo | reverse complement strand
CCCCCTCATTCCCCTGTCCCCTCCCCATCCTGTCCCTTCCCCTCTCCCCATTGCCCTGCCCCTCCCCCATCTTGTCCTGTCCCCTCCCCATCCCGTCCTTTCCCCTCATCCCTGGGACATTCTCTAAGTCCCAGCAAAACACTACTTTTTGTCTCTCCTACACGAGGATTAAATAAGGGCAGAAAGAGGCTGTTTCTTGACCCTCCGCAGCAATCATCTCCTCCAGCTCTTGGCTCTGCCAGTGCTGCCCGAAGGTTCTGTGCTTCAGGGACTATGAGGCAGGGCAGGGGCCGGGTCAGCAGGACGCAGGTGGCCTGGGGCCTGAGCACCTGGCCTCCCCCGGAGGGGCCGAGCGTTCTCTGCAGGGTGCCGGCCAGCTGGGTGTGGTCGGTGGGGTCTCCCCTCCCGCCTCTCCCTCCTCTGCGCATCCTGCCCTTGGCGCCAGCCCTGCGTGCACGGGGTCCCGGGTGTTCCTCAAGTCCTGCGTCCACCCTGACCGTGGCTGTCAGGAAGTGCGGCCACAGAAGCCACCTCTTCCTGTAACCCAGCAGGAAAGACTCTCCAGCTCCCTGACGCTCGGGCACGTTTGCTCTGTGTTTGCCAAGTGCTTGGCCTGGAGTGAGACATGTGGGGCGTGGGGCCTGCCTTGCCCAGCCCTGGCCTGGCCGCCCCCCTGGGAGCAGGGCGCGGTGCCCCGGAGGACCCTCTCCAGCCCTCGGGAGCCCGTGGCAGCCCGGGTCACGGGGCACCATGGCTGCTCTGGGGCTGGGTGCCGTGCTGATGGGTGTTCTGGGCTTCCCCGTGTCCCCCGGGCGCTGCCTGTGATCTCACAGGCTCTTCTCTGGTCCAGACTTTGGGAACCACAGGCATTTTCTGTGCAGTCAGCACACGGCGTCCCGGTCCCTCTGTCTGTGTGCTGGAGCTGATGTGACGTCCGCTGGCTTCAGGAACAGGTGCTTTCCTGTGGTGGGCCCGGGTGTGCTTGCTTCCGGAACCTGCCCCCAGGCTGCCCGGCTCGGCCCAGTGTGTCCTGCCTTCCCCGTGCACGGCAGCGCAGCCCTGACCCTCCGCACGGTCTCTGTGGGAATGTAGTCTGAGTGTCCACCTGGTGAACCTGCACAGCGGGTGGCTGGGACCTGGGACAGCCTGCCCACGGGCACTGCCCCTGGAGGCACTGGGGCAGGTGCTGTAGGCTGGATTTCGGTCACAGGAGGGACCTGGTCACCCTGTGACCCTCCGAACAACTCCATCACCAGGCGGACATATTCTGGTTGGGACGAATCAGCCGCCCCACTTGGGACTGACCAGGACCTCTGGGTGTGGGGGCTTCCTTTCCCGTCCCCTGTGACCCAGCAGGCACGGGAGCTCATCCCCACAGGTCCAGCCTCGGCACCCACCTCCGCCACGGTAAGGGCTCCGGAGCCTCCGTCTGGCCGGGCTGACCCATCAGAGCCGCCTGTAGGAGCGAACGAGAGGCCCTTCCCCGGTGACTCAGGTCCTGC
Organism: Mungos mungo; assembly: GCA_004023785.1. Classification (NCBI taxonomy): domain Eukaryota; kingdom Metazoa; phylum Chordata; class Mammalia; order Carnivora; family Herpestidae; genus Mungos; species Mungos mungo. The sequence continues at coordinate 12,928 of PISW01016105.1, read as the reverse complement.
CAGCTGCTGGGTGCAGCACAGCAGACCCCCGCGTCAGCTGGGCACGGCTGCCTGGCGCTTGACACCCCCCTCCCTGAGCCAGTGCATCCCCAGTTTACACAACCTGAAGGTTCCAGAGTCACTCTGCCTGCCCCATGGGCACCCGAGGGGGCACACAGAAGTCAGGCACCCCGCTGGTGGGCAGGCGCAGGCCCTGGTTAGGAGGGAACTCAGTGCCCTGGGCATTAAGACGCCCACACGCTCGGGGGTGCCCTCCGGATTGTGCCCAGGGTTGTAGGGTCCCACGGGCTCTGTGGTCCTGCCCCATCCAGGCTTTTGGGGGCAGGCGTTCTGTGTAGAGACCTTTGGTCCATGGGGCCCAGCGGCCTCCTGAGTGTGAGTGCAGCAGCTGCCCGTGGGGGGCCCGTCCCGGGGCCCTGAGCCCAGAGAACCGCCTCCGGGCCCTTGACTGCAGCCTGTTTGCATTCACAGGAAATGCTTTCAAAGCAAATCTTCCCAGTTTTTTGTTTGTTTGCTCACTTTTCACTCACCTGGACGTGAGCCGTTTCTCCTGTCGAACATCATCTTGCCTTTTCGGGCAGCATTTCAGTCTCAGTCTCGGTGAGCCAGCTGTCAGTGGCATCGTGCTGCCCGTCACACGATGGGCTGGGACCTGGCATTGTCTGCCTGGCCGATGTGCAGAGCCACGGGGGCGTCTAGACATCAGGTGCCTCCCAGATGCTGGGCTCAGGCGGCTACGTGTCCTGTCTGACCCTCGTCTGGCAGGTCCACGGCTCCACGGGTCCGTGGGACTTGGCCTTCCAGTGTCTCTCTGTGTTAGGGAACCGCAGTGGATCCTCCTCCGGTGTCCGCGGGCACCTGGGCCTCCGCTGGACAGGCTGCCACCCTGCTCCCCGGTGGTGACGTGGTCCTCCCGGGAGGCCTGGCTTCCTCTGACCCTGCAAGGCCTGCGGTCCTCCCGGGAGGCCTGGCTTCCTCTGACCCCGAAGGGCTGTGCAGGCAGAGCATGTAGCCCCGCGGCTTCCCTCCCTTGTCCTTCTGTCCCGGGATTCCTGGGGCAGAGCCGTGGGTCTGGATGCCTGCAGGTGCCGGTCCAGCCTGCCCAGAACAGGAACTACTGTGCTTGCTTTCAGAGCCCGCGCATGGGCACCTTCATTGGCGTCTACCTGCCCTGCCTCCAGAACATTCTCGGCGTGATCCTCTTCTTGCGCCTGACGTGGATTGTGGGGACGGCTGGCGTCCTGGAGTCCTTCCTCATCGTGTTCATGTGCTGCACCTGCGTGAGTGACTGCAGGTCCCTGGGCGAGTGGCGTGCAGACATCAGGGACCCATCCTCGTGGATGGCCGGGGGCTCTCCAGGGGCGCTGTGCCCAGACCCCAGGGCTCGTGCCCAAGGGGAGTCGAGCCATGTGGGGCTGGTGGGCCAAGACTGGGCTAGTGATGGGCCAGGGGCATTCCTGTGCTCGCGTCTGTGGAAGGACTCTGGGGCGCACGACCTGGTGGCCAAGGGCTTTTGCAGGGCACTGTCACCACTCATGAGGGTCCTGCATTTTGACAAGGTCCCTTTCCAGTTTCAAAGGCCCTGGGCCCCTTGTTTGAAGGAAGGGCCACACCAGTCAGTGACTTGCTCAGCCCCAGCCCCCGGTTCCCTGACCACCTCACCCCGTGCACCTGCGTCCAGTCTGCACCCACCACATGAAGCGTCCATCTCACTGCCGGGGGTCTGCCGTGGCCTCTGTGTCCTGGGCACCTGCTCCAGCAGCCTCAGCCTGTCCTGCCTTGCTGTCACTGCAGGGACCGTAACCGGCTGTTCGATCCCCCAGCGTCCCCTGGAGCCCTCCGGCTAAAATTCAGACAACCAAGCGAGACTCCCTTGACCTGGCCCCCTGGGGACCTGCCTGTGCCCCCCATGGCTTTGCAGGCTGTGTTGTGGCTAAATGGTGTCCCCTTCCTCCTGTGACATTGCTTTCAGTTGAGAGACCTGGAAATTATCTGGAGTGATTGCCACAAAACATATAACCCAGGAATGAGAGGGGGCCTTCCTCAAGTAGGAAGTGTGCCCGGCAGGACACTTAGCCCCACCCCAGGGCAGGTGGACACCCGGATGGGGTCTCCACACTCCAGGGCAGATGGGGTCCTGCGTCAGATATTTCTGAGGGGCTGCAGGAGCTCAGCCTTGGGGTTGAGTGGGAGACGAGGGGAGCGTCCTGGAGCCCGGATGGCTGCTCGTCCAGCAGTCCCTTTGTGCTTGGGCCGGTGTGGCTCCCGACACATTTCTCTCTTTTGAGAGGGTGGCCCCTGTCTTTGCAGACGATGCTGACCGCCATCTCCATGAGCGCCATCGCCACCAACGGTGTGGTCCCAGGTAAGGCACCAGGCAGGCCAAGTAGGGGGGCCGTCCTCGCTTGGTGTCTGGCCCACAGACACACCGAGAGCTGGTGTCCTGGTGTCCCCCAAGGGCACCAAGGCAGGGATCCTGTGCACACTTGGTCCCCAGCACCTGACCTGGCACCCAGGCCTGCTGTGAAATCGGGCCTCTCCGGGTGGGACCCCACAGGAACACCTCCCTGATTCTCTGTGACATCGGGCCTCTCCGGGTGGGACCCCACAGGAACACCTCCCTGATTCTCTGTGACATCGGGCCTCTCCGGGTGGGACCCCACGGGAACACTCCCCAGTTCTGTGAAATCTCGCCCTTGTCCTTGGGTTGGAGGTGCTGGTGTTTTGTGAGCTGATTCTTGCCCTTAGTTCTGAAGTTAATTTCCCCCAGACCCTTATTCCCTTTCTAAACCAAGTCATTCCTGAGGCTGAACTGGGCGCCGCAGCGGGCAGTCCCTACCTCGGGCACCGTCTGACTGGTGCCGGCGGCCGGGAGACTGGAGGGACCCCTGTCTGTTGGGGGACCTGCCTTGGCCTTGGAGCCCTGGAGTCACGGCTGTTCACAGTGACCGTCCCCGGGCCGGGCGGCGGGGGGCCGGTGAGCTCCGGGCGAGGAGGACAGGGAGGGGACGCTGTGCTGCGTGACACCCCATCTCCAGGTCGTGGGGAGGCAGCCCAGACCTCCCCGAGGCAGCGGCGGTGTAGGCAGTGCAGACCCAGGGGCCTGCCGGCTGGACCGCCTGGTGTGGGCTCCAGAGTCAGCTATGGCGTCGCCATGCTCTGGTGCAGGAAGTTGTTCGCGCGGCCGCAGGCATCCATGGCGTTTTTGGGTCTGAGCACACAGAACTGGGGTGTCGGGCGCGCCGTCAGCAGCGTGGTGAATGGGTCCTAACCTGGTTCTTCGCTCGGTTTGCAGCCGGCGGCTCCTACTACATGATCTCGAGGTCTCTGGGGCCTGAGTTCGGAGGGGCCGTGGGCCTCTGCTTCTACCTGGGCACCACCTTCGCCGGGGCCATGTATATCCTAGGGACCATTGAGATCTTTTTGGTAAGTCCTCTGTTTTGGCCTGGCTTTCCAGACCCGGGGGAGCCCGTCCCGAGGCACACGGTGCCCCCCAGCCGGCCCCTCACCCTGTGGTTCTGACGCTGCCTCCCGGGGCTCTTGAAGGCTGGATGTGTTCGTGTCCTCGGAGCTACGCGGCTGTGACCCAGCGTCCCTGCTGGCTGCCCGGCGGGCGGGCCCCAGCGTTCCTGCCCGGTTCGTGTGCTTGCCGGGGGGCCTGGCCTTCAGGGCCTCAGCTGTAGGAGGACGCAGGGTCGTGAGGAGAGCGCTCCTCGGCCAGGAACCCGCCCCTCCTGCTGCCCCACTCGGTGTGCGCTGCGTGTGCCCGGAAGGGCCTCCCAGACGGCGTCCTCACCCTCGGGTGGTCGGCCCAGCAGCCCCGGCCCTGCGGTCTGGGCTGGGGGTACCCCCAAGGGGCCAGCCTCCACAACCCAGACCCCGGGGCAGCACCTCTGTGCACCTTTCATCTCTGTTCTCCCAAGGGCCTGCCGTGAATGGGTGCTGGTGGGCTGGGAGCTCCAGCGGGGGAGGGAGCCCAGTGCCAGGCCCCACCGATGAAGATGCCTCCCCCGTGGGGCCGTCTTCAGGCAGGGGTGGCCGGCGGCCCTCCTTGACCCCCTCGCCCCATGCCCTGCAGACCTACATCTCCCCCAGCGCGGCCATCGTCCAGGCGGAGGCGGCTGGCAGCGAGGCCGCGGCCATGCTGCACAACATGCGTGTGTACGGGACCTGCACGCTGCTGCTCATGGCCATGGTGGTCTTCGTGGGCGTCAAGTACGTCAACAAGCTGGCCCTGGTGTTCCTGGCCTGCGTGGTGCTGTCCATCCTCGCCATCTACGCCGGTGTCATCAAGTCTGCCTTTGACCCGCCAGACATCCCGTGAGTCCAGTGCCTGCAAACCTGCAGTGCCCGTGGCCGTGTGGGCGGGGTTGGGATGAGCCGTGCGCCTCCGACGTCATCTGCGAGGACGGGACGGGTCTGGCGAAGGTCAGGGTGTGCAGGGTGCTGGTGGCCCGAGGACAGTCAGGCGTCACTGAGCTCCGGGGGTGGCCTGTCCTCAGTGTTCCCTGCGCCCACTCCCCTCGCCCTCACAGAAGCCCCCACGTGCGTTCCCTTCTTGTCCTTCTCTGGATGCGATGCCAAGTCCCAAGGTCACGGCCAGTTGAGCGAGCTGCAGTGTCTGGTGCTCAGATGTCAGGCCGGTCAGATGGGCCCAGCACCCAGAGGGCTGGTCTGGGAGGAGCCTGATTGGGTGGGTGGCCGCTGGCGCCGAGCCCCCCGGCCCCCCCACGTGGAGGAAGTGCCCGTGTAAGACGCCCCAGGGTGGGCCGTGCGTCCACACCACGCTGTGAGGCGTCTGTGACCTGGGGCTGCTGGGGTCCCTTTTCAATCCCCATCCCTCCCGGCTCACGTGGCGTTCCCATCATGCAAAGTGGAGCGTCAGGAGCGATTTAGTGGCCCCTGAGCCTGGTCGCCCAAGAAAAGCAGTTGTAGTTTCAGAAGCGGCCCCCAGCTCCTCACACCCTGCGCCCTCCCCAGGGTCTGCCTGCTGGGGAACCGCACGTTGGCGAGACGCGGCTTCGACGTCTGCGCCAAGGTCCACACCGCGGACAACGGCACGAGGCCCACGGCGCTCTGGGGCCTCTTCTGCAACAGCTCCATGCCCACCGCCGCCTGTGACGGGTACTTCGCCCAGAACAACGTCACGGAGATCCAGGGTGTCCCCGGCGTGGTCAGCGGCGTCCTCCTGGGTGAGTGTCCCCGTGTTCCTGGTGGTGCCACGCCTCCCCTCCCCCGCGGCCGACCCGCCAGGCGGCTGCCTGTCCTCCCCAGAGCTGCTGTCACCACACGGGGCCTGAAGCCCGCAGGTCAGTAGATTGTTTCCAGGAGTTTGCCCCTAGGTGCACGGGAACTTTCCGGGTTCACCGCGGACCTCACAGGGCCTTTCTGTTTCTGTTCTTTGGGGAGGACAGACCGCATCTTCCTGTGAAGCTGGAGCTCTTGGGAGCTTGGGAAGCCTTTGCCACCTGCCGTGTCTGCTGGGGCCTCCCTGAGTCAGGACCCCCGGCAGAAGGTTCCGGAATGCTGTTACTGGTCTTTTGTTGCCACAGATAACCTGTGGAGCGCGTATGCAGACAAGGGGGCGTTTGTGGAGAGGAAGGGCACGCCGTCGGTCCCCGTGCCGGAGGAGACCGGAGCTAGCGGCCTGCCCTACGTCCTCACGGACATCATGACCTGCTTCACCATGCTGGTCGGCATCTACTTCCCGTCGGTGACAGGTGAGTCCTGCACCGCGCACACGGCCCTGGGCCCCTCACTCTGCGTTCGGCCAAGACGCAAGCCGCAGGGTCTCTGCTCCCATGTGCGGTGTTGGGGTGGAGGAAGCGGCTTTGTCCCGTGCTCTCCTGAGAGGCTGGAGCCACTCAGAGGGACCGTGACAGCGGCGGCCGGGAGCAGACACCCTTGCGTCCACGCCGGTGCCTCCTCCCTGCACGTGTGCACGCGCACTCCCTGCTGGGACACCCCTCGGCCGCTGCGTGTGCAGCGGGAGCCCGGCCCCGGCTGCCTGGGCGGCCTGCAGCTGACGCACGCGTGCCCGCCTGCCTGGCGCCGGCTGGGCTCCCGCCCCCGGAGCTGGGCCCGCGTGGCCGCCTGCCTGGCGCCGGCTGGGCTCCCGCCCCCGGAGCTGGGCCCGCGTGGCCGCCTGCCTGGCGCCGGCTGGGCTCCCGCCCCCGGAGCTGGGCCCGCGTGGCCGCCTGCCTGGCGCCTGCTGGGCTCCCGCCCCCGGAGCTGGGCCCGCGTGGCCGCCTGCCTGGCGCCGGCTGGGCTCCCGCCCCCGGAGCTGGGCCCGCGTGGCCGCCTGCCTGGCGCCGGCTGGGCTCCTGCCCCCGGAGCTGGGCCCGCGTGGCCGCCTCGAGGGGCTCTGCCTCCGCGTGCGCTGCAGCTGCGCCCCGGCTGGGAGCAGGGTGGGGGGTCCTAGCGCTTCTCTCTGCTCCCACCTCCCTGTGGGTCGGGGCCGGGGGCCCGCGTGGTCATCTGTGTGTGCTCCCATGGCCCTCTGTAGGTATCATGGCGGGCTCGAACCGGTCTGGGGACCTCAGGGACGCCCAGAAGTCCATCCCCACTGGGACCATTTTGGCCATTGTGACGACGTCTTTTATCTGTATCCTTGAAAGGGCCGAAGTCGGGGAGACACGGGCACCACTCGAGGGTGGTGAGCCCCGGCCACTGGGGTGGGCTTCCCGGGCCCCGCGAGTTCTGGCCGTCACCCCTGAGCCAGAGCTGGGCTGGCGTGACACTGACCTGCACGGCCGGTTCCGGCACGAGTCGTCCATAAACCGCACGTGCCACCCGTGCCGTCCCGGGTAACGTGTCACTAACGTGTAGCTGCTCCCTCCTGAGCGAGCCGGGTGCCCTGCCTGGCCCCCATGGTGGTCACACATCAGGCTGGGTGCAGCTGACTCACCTGGCGGGCGGGGCCGTGAGGAAGGTGCCCTGGGGGCCACTGGGCTGGGGCCGGTGGGGGCAGGGTCGGTCAGGCCTGCCTGCAGCCAGGGCCCTGTACCAGCGTGTGTGGCCCCCCGCTTCCTTGACGCAACACAGACCTGTCCTGCATCGTGCTCTTCGGGGCCTGCATCGAGGGAGTGATCCTGCGGGACAAGTGCGTTGGTTTCCACGTGCAGCTTCTCGAGCTTCTGCCTGTTTCCTTATCGGTGGCCGTGTGTTGGTGGGGGCGGGGGGGGGGGCCTCCCCACAGGGTCGGGGGGGGGCCTCCCCACAGGGTCAGGCCTCGAGCGATGGGCAGGAAGTCCCGTGGCCCCTGTTTGGTCCGATGTGGCCATCCTCTCCGGCTGCAGCCTGGAGCGAGGGGCCCACGGGGCAGCCCCTGACCCCTGGAGCGCCCGGGCTCCTGTGCGGTCCCTGACCCCGAGGCCGCGGGTGACGGGTGGCTTCCCCGCTCCTAAGAAAGGGCGCCAGGCGGGAGCGACCTCATGCCTGCTCAGGACGTGTCTGAGCGCCCTCCTGCCCCTGGCCTGCAGGTTTGGGGAGGCCCTGCAGGGGAAGCTGGTCATCGGCATGCTGGCCTGGCCGTCCCCCTGGGTCATCATCATCGGCTCCTTCTTCTCCACCTGCGGCGCGGGTCTGCAGAGCCTCACCGGCGCACCGCGGCTGCTGCAGGCCATCGCCCGCGACGGCATCATCCCCTTCCTGCGGGTGAGCTGGGCCGCCGCCCCTCTGAGGGCCAGTCTGTGAGGGTCCTCTAGGGTCTGCCCCCAGAGCAGGACCTTCACCTGGGGACCCCCACTGGTCTGGCAGCCTTGCCCCAGGAGGTCACTGATGTGGGAGCAGTGAGGGGCACCCACCTCCTTGAGGGGGTGGCGTTTGTCTGGGGGGCACCTGTCCTACAGGGGGCCATCAGTCCTGAGTGGGCTTCTGCCCTGCCGGAGGCGGGTGTCTGTTCTGTTAGGGGGGCGTGTGTCCTGTTGGGGGGGCATCTGTACTGTGGGGGGGGTCTGTCCTGCGGGGGGCGTCTTCCACTTGCGGCGGAAGCTTTCTGGAATGAACTCAGAGGTTCACATCTCAGTGTCCTGGGGCCGCCCTACCACAGGCTCCGGGCTGGGGGCTCAGACAGCCTGAGGGGATGTGTGGTCACTGTCTTCCTCGAGCCCTCCCATGCTGTCCCTGCGCCTGTGTCTTCATCTCTTCTTGGGAGGACACCCGCGAGATCGGGGCCGCCCCAGTGGCCTTGGTCCGTGTAAAGCTCACGTCGCCAACCACGTCCCCTCCTGGGGGCTGGGTGTCTGTTCTAGACGCAGCTGGAGAGGGCACAGGCCCCGCTGTGCCTCTGTCGCACCCCTGAGGCCCTCTGGAGCTGCACCTGAGAACCCGCGCTTCTCACCAAGACACCAGGCACCCCCGCGACCCCTGCCGCCTCTCAGCAGCCCCCCTGCCCTTTCCTGCAGGTGTTTGGTCACGGGAAGTCCAACGGGGAGCCCACGTGGGCCCTGCTGCTCACGGCCCTCATCTGTGAGACTGGCATCCTCATTGCCTCCCTGGACAGCGTGGCCCCCATCCTCTCCATGTGAGCGGGGGTGTGGGGGGTGGGGGCGGGCTGTGGAGACGGGGCTGCCACCCGTCACCTGTGCGTCCCTGCTCTTGGGGCTGGCCTTCTGCTCAGGGGACGATGGACGCATGTGGTCACTGGGACGGTGTTGCGGAGGAGAGGGGGCGGGTGACCCCCCGCAGGGGACAGTGCACAGACGAGGCGTCTCCCTGGGCGCGGGCGGGCCAGGCCCCTGCCAGACGGGCGGCGTGCCAGCCGGGACCCTCTTCCCCGTGCCATTTGCCCCCAGGTTCTTCCTCATGTGCTACCTGTTCGTGAACCTGGCATGCGCCGTGCAGACCCTGCTGCGGACGCCCAACTGGCGCCCCCGGTTCAAGTACTACCACTGGTGAGCTCCAGGCTGGTGGGCGGCGCGCGGCGCGTGGTCCCCACGGGGGGTTGGCCTCCATCTCCCTGGACCCAGAGTGTTTGCTCAGACCTCATGCTGCCCGCGTGCATGGCGGACGCGTGAAGCCCACGGTGCTCTGTGCCCTGCGGGTGCTTTAGTGCCCTGGGGGTGAGGCACGGAGCCAGGGCTGTCTCGGCCCCCAAGAGGGGTCAGTGGTGGGGACCCGATCTCAGGACGTCGTTGCTGCTTTCTCACGGTGGCTGGGAAGGATCTTCGCGGCGGGACCTGTGAGGTGTCGGGGTCGGGCCGTGGGCAGCCACGTGAGTGTGCGTCCCCCCCAGGGCGCTGTCCTTCCTGGGCATGAGCCTGTGCCTCGCCCTGATGTTCATCTGCTCCTGGTACTACGCCCTGTCCGCCGTGCTGGTCGCCGGCTGCATCTACAAGTACATCGAGTACCGCGGGTGAGCGGCAGCGCCGGGCAGGGCGGAGGCCGTGAGGCCGTGAGGCCTCCTCCTGCGGTTTCTGGGCGCCGTGAAGTCCATCCGGTGACCGCACTGGTGTGCGGCGGGCCCTGCGTCCCACAGCGTCCGCGCCTCCCCCGGGGTGTTTCTCTTGGGTGCCTGGCCTCTCTGGGGGTGGAGTCGAGGCTGCTGCCCACCAGGCCCGCTCTTTCCGGGGGGTTTAGCAGGAGTTTTGGGGGCTGTGACCATGTTCGGGGGGGCCAGGCTGTGCTCACCAGTGTCCACGCCACACACACAGCCGTGCCCCCGACTCCCATGACCCGCCCCCGGCAGGACCCCACGGTGGCTCCTCAGGGAGGCCGCTCCGGGGGCCTGAGGCCCTGGGGTCCCTTCCCTTGGTCCTGACCGCTGCCCTTTCGTCCCAGGGCCGAGAAGGAGTGGGGTGACGGCATCAGGGGGCTGTCTCTGAACGCTGCCCGGTACGCCCTGCTGCGTGTGGAGCACGGCCCGCCCCACACCAAGAACTGGAGGTGAGCGCCCTGGCTCCCCCCGAGGTGGCCTCACACCCTCTGAACCCCCGAAGCGCTGTCTGTACCGTCACACTTCAGAGGGAAATTTGCTCCTTCCCTTAAGGGAGCGGTTGTCTCAGAAGCTTCTAGGGCCTTCTCTCAGCCCATGCCGGTTGGCTGTGGAGTGGGCAGCACGGCTCTGGGCGCTAGGCCGACCTCGGTCTCGCGGTGGGTGGGGAGCGGGGCAAGCCGGCGCTCGTCTCGCTGCTGCTGGGAGGACGGAGGAGGCAGGTGGTGGCCTCTGCTGCCCCGGGAGCCCCGCGGGGTGACGGCCATCTCCGCCGCAGGCCGCAGGTGCTGGTCATGCTGAGCCTGGACGAGGAGCAGTGCGTGAAGCACCCTCGCCTGCTGTCCCTCACCACCCAGCTCAAGGCCGGCAAGGGCCTGACCATCGTGGGCTCCGTGCTGGAGGGCACCTACCTGGACAAGCACATGGAGGCCCAGCGGGCCGAGGAGGTGGGTGGCGCTTGGGGGGCAGGCGGAGGGGGCAGGCCCGCTGTGTCCCGCCTGGGCTACGCGGGAAGGGCAGAGCGCCGTGTCTCTGGTTTCGAGGATGGTGGATTCTAGACTGGGCTGAGGAGGGTAGAAGCTTCTGTAGGAGTGTGATGGGGGCGGGCCCCCGCTTGTGTGGAGGCTCTGCCTGCCAGGGGCTCGGGCGGGAGGGGACGCGGCCTCGGCATGTGTGGAGACGGCCTGGTGCCTGGGTGTTTCCAGACACAACACTTCTGTGTCCCTGTCGGTGGCTGTGTCTGGAGCAGGAGGTGTGGGAGCACTGGGTGTTCGCAGGTGGTCTCCCTGCTTGCCTCTGTCTGTCTTTCCTTCCTCACGGTCCAGGAATGCCCCCCCGCGTCCCCTCCCCGTGTCTGGGCAGGTGGGTGTCCCCGTGTCCAGGAGCCCCTCCCCATGTCTAGGCAGGTGGGTGTCCCCGTGTCCAGGAGCCCCTCCCCGTGTCTGGGCAGGTGGGTGTCCCCGTGTCCAGGAGCCCCCTCCCCCGTGTCTGGGCAGGTGGGTGTCCCCGTGTCCAGGAGCCCCCTCCCCCGTGTCTGGGCAGGTGGGTGTCCCCGTGTCTAGGCAGGTGGGTGTCCCCGTGTCCAGGAGCCCCTCCCCGTGTCTGGGCAGGTGGGTGTCTCCGTGTCAGGAGCGGTCATGCTGCTGCCATGGGCCTGAACCGGGGTCACATCCAGGGGCTCGTTCAGATTCAGAGCAGTGGGGTGGGGTTGCAGGGTGGCAGCCTCCTAGATGGACAGTGAGCGCTGCGCCCTCGGTGGTCTGTGGGCACAGCCGGGTCAGGAGGGCAGCGGGCGCGCTGGGGACGCTCCCTCCCCCCTGAGCCACCAGCCCTCCTCTCTCAGGGGAGCCTCCGCCCACGGGCTCAGGCACAGCGGTTGCAACCGACTGGGTGGTTAGGGCGTCCGTGTCTGGCCAGGGCTCTGCCCTCTGGACCGCCGTCTGTGCGTGGCGACAGGAGCTCCTGCCTAGACCCGAGGCGTGGCGGGAGAGGCCCTCGCGTAAATTCTGATGTAGCTCAAGTGCCCATGGTCTCTGGGAACCGAGGGGGAGCTGGGTGCTCGCGGCCTGGCCCTGCGAGGGAGGTGGGAGTCCACGAGCCAGGGCCCGGGGGTTCCGGTGCGGCTGGGCTCACGGCCCCTGCCCTGTCCGGACGCCACTGTCCACATCCGACACGTGTGGCTCTGTCCTCTGTTGACTGAGGCAGTCCTGCAGAAAGTGTCACGCACGCTTACGTCGTGAAAGGTCAGTCTTCTGTTCTGGAAGAGTGTGTGTCTGACGGCCTCGAGGGAGGGTTGAGATTCTGTTCTGTGGCATGTCCCTCCCGTCTTGTGCGACGAGGGGCCTCTGATGTTCCTTGGACAGGAGCCCTGTCACGGTGAGGGGTCTGTGGGCAAGTCTTTTCCCTGAGGGGTTGTTCCACGGGGGACTCCAGGGGTCCGGGCCAAGCGCTGGTTTTCTGGTCTACTGGGCAGTCTGCGTGCTCCGTGTGCTGGTGGCCCGGCTCCGTCACTGCCCCGGTGGCACAGTTGGGTATCACCACAGATGGACGGCAGATCCAGGGCTCAGGGGCATGGTGTCCCCGATGGGGCGACCGCCGGCTGAGCGGCTGGTGGACAGTGAGCTGTCTCAGGACGAGGGCCCAGCGGGGGCACCGAGCATCCCCTGCCCTGTGCTGTGTCTCTGCTCATGGAGCCCGAGCCAGCGGGCCTGGTTGGTCCCACTGGGGCGCACGGCCGGCCGGGATGCGGGGAGGGGTGAGGCCCCGCTGCTCCCTGGAGCGCGAATGCCGTTGACTGGCCGTGGCCACCGTTTCCCCACGTGTCTCCCAGAACATCCGGTCGCTGATGAGCACAGAGAAGACCAAGGGCTTCTGCCAGCTGGTGGTGTCCTCCAACCTGCGCGACGGCATGTCCCACCTGATCCAGGCGGCTGGCCTGGGGGGCATGAAGCACAACACGGTGCTCATGGCCTGGCCCGAGTCCTGGAAGCGGGAGGACAACACCTTCTCCTGGAAGAACTTTGTCGGTGGGTCCCGGGCCCCCGCGTGGCTCCCGAAGGCCCTGGCCGTGCGCCCCGGGGAACAACGCCTCCCCGGGAAATCTTGCTGCTCCGTGCGCGCCCGCCCTGCCCCCGCAGGCCCCCCGCAGGCCCCTCCGGCCGTGCCCAGGGGAGCGAGGGCTGCCGGTCTCCCTTGCTCAGGGCAGGGGCTTCCCAGGGGTCTTGCCGCTCCCACCGAGGTGCCGCGACCCACCGCCGCCTCTCCACAGAGACCGTCCGAGACACCACGGCGGCACAACAGGCCCTGCTGGTGGCCAAGAACGTGGACCTGTTCCCGCAAAGCCAGGAGCGATTCAGCGATGGGGACATCGACGTGTGGTGGGTCGTGCACGACGGGGGCCTGCTCATGCTGCTGCCCTTCCTGCTGCGTCAGCACAAGGTGGGGGCGGGGCCCGTGGTGGGGGCGGGAGGGGGCTCAGGGTCCTATGATGGGGGC
>PISW01016104.1:0-14386 GCA_004023785.1 Mungos mungo | reverse complement strand
AAAAGACAGATGGACTGTTCTTCAAACTCTTACAAATGGAAGGACAATCCGTGGTATTAGTGATTGTGTCGCCCCTTTATAATGAATCTAGGAGGACTCATGAATAATCAGCATTAATAAAGAACTTTGTAGATTTGACTAGATGAACACCAGGAAGCCAGAAGAGAGCACCACCCATTTAGTGTAGTTCGTGCCAAGACGGGCAAAATGATGCTCCTCATGAAGACTCAGTCTAGGTGGTAAATACGTGATGAACTTTCCATTTGAAGGTCAATGTCTTCAGAAAACACATAACTTAAGGTCACCTAATTCAATCGCTGAGTCAGCACAGCATCGCTAAGGCCTATCAGCCAGTCTCTGTTGAATAGCCCCTGTAATGGGGAAACTTGCTATACCTCTCTTGGAGAAAATTCCACGGTTGCATACATACAGTTGTTAGAAGGCACGCCCATAGGACTGCAGTGTGACGGTCCTGAACAGCACTGAGTTGAAGAGAAGGTGGCTCCGTTTCAGAGGTGGAGGGCAGGTAGCTATAAGGATACCACATAGGATTGCCATATCCAAAGTTTAGTTCTTTTTCTTCTGAGGGACAAATACTATGTAGAAGACACCGAAATGCTGACATAATCTTCGTCGTTAGAAAGAGTGGTGCTGAGTAATAATATTGGTCTAGTACATGGCTCGTTGTATTGTAGATTAAACAGGAAGCAGTTCCCCTTTCTTTACTGACTTCTGTTAGCTTGTGATGCAAAGCTTTAATGATAGGATGTATATCCGTCGTGGCTCCCCGATTGGAGAGTTTTTGCCCTCAAGGAATTGATAATCATAATCCAGACTTGGTTGGTAACAGACTATATGCAGGAAGCCAAGGTGAAATATAGGTTCATTAATTCGGTTTGTAAGTTATTTACTATTTTATGAATATTGTATCTCCCCAGTTGGACTGCATAGTCCTTCAGGGAAGGAATTGTTTCTCCTGCCTGATTGTACATCCAACATTGAGCACACACAGCACCACACCAGACTGGGCTTCATAATTATCTGTAGAAAACTGTGTTGTGGGTAGTGCACTGAACAGGTGCTGAAAAATTAGTCTGATTAACGATGGCCAACAAGCCGTTGGTTTAATGCTAATAAAACTTCCTAATTTAAAGAGTACACTGCATTTATTTAACCCCATTAAGTTATAACCCCGTAACACATGTATTTGTGTTTTTAAAGTGCTTTAAAAGATGTTTATTTTTATAACAGGTGGAAAATAATGTCCTTTAAAAGACATTTAATTTTTAGTGGAAAATGGTAAAACCAAAAGCATGTAACAAGTTGTTCATCACCTTCAAGACATAGGGTTTTTATAAATACACATGCAACACTGAGTGCCAAAATGACGGGTATGCGTGGTCAGAGTATGAAATTCGACGTGCTTTAATCCCATCTAGATGGTGTCTTAAGTCAAGAATGATCTTGAGCAGAGACAGGGAGGTATGTTGGGTAACTGTGCTTTTGAAGGTGACTTCGCTTGCTGTGCACTAGGTTTGCACTAGTGCTCAGGACAGCCATTCAGACTGACAGTTCCCTGGACATCCATGGCTTCAGTGACAGGGATAGGAACGTGGTTGACTTGAATATTCTTCAGACAGCCAAAAAATGACTTCCACACAGGGAGCATCAGGGTGTTCAAATTGGCTTAAAGAGAAAAGGAGAATCATTCAATGGATAATTCATACTGTTAAGTGAATGTGCCCAACTGAAAAAAATAGTCTTATTAGGGCTAAAGGGACCAAGGACCTCAGGCCACCTGGTCACCTCCTCCTTTAAGCTGGCACCCCACACCCCTGCCTGTTGTGATAAATCACCAACAAGGTTGCTTACTCTTCAAAGAAGCAAGTTTCACAGCCCAAATCAATAGATAAGAACTCTGAATGCTGGAGCTTTTTATGGGTCAAGGAAGACCCATAAAATTAACAAACTATTTGGAGGAACATAAAACAAGGAAGAATGACAAGGCTCTTTCCAGGCAAAATTGCAGAACCTGTCTGGTTCTCCCATTCTGGCCTCGCAAACCTAAATAACTTATCAGTGGAACTAAGTGTCTGGAGAGGAGAAACCAGTTTCTAAGCCCTTTTCCTGATTCCTTGCTGGTATCAGGCTTCTAGGTGCATGCAGCCTCTTCAGAGAGGCTTATCAATGAGAGGCTTGGGATAGAAGCAGCAGCAGTAATGTGGCCTGGGCTATACAAAGTGCCCATTGCTACCAATTGGGTTTTTCCATGTGTTGGAGCAAAGGGCCTCACTGTCTCCACTGTCCAGCCAACGGCTGCCTGGCTAATAACCCATGGCGGGGGCAGTGGATTTGTTGGGTTAAGATGGAAATGGTAAGAGCTGATGTGGGGCAACATGGGTGTGAAGTGAGGACAAGAGTTACCTGGAACGCCTCCAATGAATAGTGGCTCCTGAGTGCTGGACGGTGGGAAAGGGAGCCGTCCAGCCGTGTAGCTGTTTTCTGTGTCCAGCTCCAGGTGCAAGACGTGTTGTTTTATGGTGACTGGTGGGAAAGGAAGTTGGTCAGGGTGATTACCTGAGGAGAATCCTGCCCGATGTTTAACGACTACACTAGTGCTTCGTCATGGGCTTCTTTTCAACTCATTGCTGTGGGAACACTACTGGGAGGAATCAACCTAGACACAAATTCAACTAATTTCTCCACACTAAGTGGTATTTAGGTGCTTCTACATACATTACAGAATTTAATCCTTAAAGCGAATCTGTGAGAAAGATATTGTCACTCTTCTGTCCCAGATAAGAGGTTGTGACTCTCAACCATTGAGGAGCCTGACAAGACAGCTTGGTTATAAGTCCAGCTGCTGTTTCCAGAGGCCATCTTTACCTCACGTGATCTTAGCTCCCTTCCAGGGAGATGCTGACTTCTGAAAACAGAGTCACTTTTGACCCTCCAAATAAAATTCCTTCAATGTTACAATCTTAACTAACTGCAATGCAGTTAACATTCAAATTAGACAAGAGACTACTTTTTTTTTAAGAAAAGGTATTTTAGCCAATACAGTTTAATATATCACCAAACTAATGTGCACAAATTATTCATAAAACAGCAGATTTGGTTTGGGAGGCAATGCCTAATCTCCTCCCAGTGGTTTGTCTAAATCATTGGCAGTAATATTAAATGGTTGTTGAAAACAACAACCCAACCATGAACTTGAACAATAGAAAGAGCACTTACTACCTATTGGACACCGGTATGCACTTTACATACCTGGGAGGTGGACACTATTTTTATCTCCACTGTGCAGAGGGGAAACTGAAGATAAAGAGCAATTAAGTGGCTTGCCCAAGGTCACTAAGGTAAGGGCCAGAACTGAGATGTGATCTCTGGTCCTTTTGATTTCAGAGCCAAAATCTTAATCATAATGTTATACTGCCTTGAAAACACAGATGATCAGCTTTCTGAGCTCAAAAAGAAAATTCTCTGTATGTTACGGATAACAGGCTGCAGTAGCTATGAGTTGCATAAACACAGCTGGGGCTGAAGATGGACCTGTTCTCACCATGTTAGCCTGGTGGACTGAGCCCAGTCCTATGCTAATGGATGGATAAACTGAGGCTGCGTCTGGGACATTCAAATCCAGATGGAAAGGGACACTGTCTCGGGGTGTGAACAGGCCACTGGACATCATACCTGTCACCGAGTGCCACCGTCCATCACACAGAGACTGCTTTGGTGTAACCGATGTCAAGATCCCCCCTGCCTCACTGTCCACAGAGGCCGTGACCTGGAAGACACATGCATTTTCCTATTTCTTTCAGAAAGGCTGTGGAGCCGACCTCCCTGCCTTCTTTCCTTCCCAAGGCTTCTCACCCTGACAGCCCTGAAGCACCTTAGATGTGGCCCCTCCCTCCCGCACCAGGTGATCACAGGAGGGCCAAGGCTTTGCAAGAATCTCTGCTGCATCCCTTCCAGGAAGCAAGCTGCAAACCCAAGGCCGGACCTGAAGTTGCTGCCAAAGGTGACAAGCTCTTCCCTCCCAATCCAAACCCCTCCTCTGTCAGGCTCTACTCAGAGGTCACGGATCAGAATCAAAGATCCTCCTCAAGCTATTAATACATGACCATGATCTGGTTCTGTTTAGAAGGATGCAAAATTTGGAAGGCAAAAGTGCTAGCTGAGGCCTACAGCCTGCTGCGAGCCAGACAATTAGAATAATTCCATGAACGCATGCCTTAGGGTTCTTGTTCAAGGAATTCAGCAAGCTAACGGATTGCGCTCATACTGGGCTCCTGTCAGGGGTCAGGCACTCTTGCTCACATGTGGAATCCCACATTCCCACTCTCTGGACCAGGGCCAAGGGCTGAACCAAGGTAAACAAATACCAGAACTAAAATAAGCAAATTGGCAATGAATTTGCGTTTAATTTGCATATAGCTAGACAGCAAGGCCAATTCTCAGGTGATTTTTCAGCTAAATCATGTCACTGCTGTTGTGAAGGTCATTGGGTCTGATTTCTGCGTGTGAGATTATTTCCTCTCCAGAAGCTCTCCTCGAGCGCCACCCCCACCCTCCCCGGAAAAGCCAGCCTTTTCTCAAGGCCGGCAAGCGGGTAGTTGCTTGCTCCTCTGGCCTCCCAGAGGCCTGCTCAGACTTAAAGGCTGCACCTCAAATAGAATGTGTTCTAGGAGCTGGGCCATTTTATTTCCTTCTTTAGTTTTCCCCTCACAGTTAAAAAGCTGTGGAAGGGTAGAGGTAAAGGACATCGGCATATGATGGCTAAATAGAAGATCCCAAAATGGGGCCACTTCGGCCAACCCACCAAACCAGTGCTTAATATCTAACCCAACTGAAATTTCCACCTTTCCCAGAAATGTAGTCTCAATAGGTCAGTCAGAAATTTTCTGAACAGTACCAATGACCTAACGTGTCCCATGAGACTTTTCCATCCCCCTCCCCCCAAAAGGTAAGGTAATCTACCTAATAAGACCCACTGCCCTTCCCCTAAATGGAAGGTACCCTTGCCTAGAACAATCCTTTCTTTTCTTTTGCTTATGAGTTCCTTGCCCCACCCTCCTTCCTATAAAAACCTTCTATTTTATACCACTTCTCAGAGCTTCCCTCTACTTGCTAGACCTGATGCTGCCTGATTCATGAATGGATTAATAAAGTCAATCAGATCTTCACATTTATTCAGTTGAATTGCTGCTCTTTAACATTATCACTCTTTGCCTTGAGGGCTTCCTGGAACAATTTGTTTTTTAAAAGAGTTTTTGAAAAGGAAAGAGGGTAGAGAGAAAAGGGGAAGGAGAGAATCCCAAGTAGGCTCCTTACTGCCAGCACAGAGCCGGGATTCAGGGCTCAAACCCATGAAGCTGTGAGATCATGACCTGAGCTTAAACCAAGAATCAGAGGCTTCACAAATGGAGCCACCCAGCCGACCCTGAAGTCAGGTCTCCTAAAATAAGATTGGATCCCATTCCATCACAACTCCACCTACTGTGGTCTCCAGAAATGAATGTGATTCTAATGTAAACCCATAGATCCTCCCCCAGCCCCCCCCCCATGTCCCCTCCATCAAACTATGTACACACCTTTCCTGCCTCCATATAAACACATAGGTGCTTCCCGGGCTGACTTCCGATGTGCATTAGGATGCCAGTGAGGCTTCTTGGGCGAATGCTGAAGACAAGTTTAAATTCCGGCCCCAGCAGTACAGAGTTAGCTTTCAAAGGAAAATAAAAAAGTTAAAACATTGTAATTCAAGAAAAAGGATGGAGTTCTTCAGACTCAAGGACATAAACGCTTCCAAACTGCCCCTTACCTAGGATATGACCTCCTTCTTGGGAGAAATAAATGCCTTTCTCCAAAGGGCCACCCAAGCAGGGGGCCACAGCGACACTTGCAGCAATGGTGTCCAGGGGTTTCAGATTCAGCTGAAAGTTCCTCAGGCACCCCACAAAACTGTTTTGGGGGAGGCTCTGTAATCAAGCAGAAGAGAAAGCAGACTCTATTAGGCCACAACTCTCAGAGACACATGGGCAGCCAAGTTAAAGGCAGGGCAACTGTCGGCAAAAGGGGGAAGATGGGGAGGGGGAGTGAGATTCATCTATCCTCTTTCAGAGAATCAGGTAGGCCTGACTGTTGCGTTTGGCTCCCTGCTTACACTGCTAAGAAAATCCCGGATACCAGACATCCAGTGGATGGCTGAAGTTTGAGGATGAAGTCTGAGTGCACCAAGTGGTATGTGTGCAAGGGGCAGTGGCAGTGGAGGCTGCTAGCTAGTGCTGGTCAGTGACCTGACCGCGGTCCACATGGACAGGGCTACAACGAGGGAATTTCTGCCTTCCAGTGTACAGATCTCACTGCCTCTTGGCAGGTACAAACTACTTCTTAGAGTTTCAGGAGCCTATGCGATTGCTTAATGCAGGGCAGCTGACTGGAAAAGAGGCAAAACATTAAAAAATAATAAAGTGCAAAAAACTTTCCTAAATTGTTGGGCTCAGGGCACCACCAACAAATCACGATTGCTATGGAGTTAAAATAAGACACAAGGCACAGCATCAGTGGGCATGTGTGGAGTACCTGAAGGTGGCCTGGAACAAGGGCTCCTCACCTGGGGCCCGAGGGTGCACCTCCAGGGTTCTGTGGTCTTTTAAAGGATATACTAGCTGTGCTCTGAATGTGCATTTCCCTAGGAAGAAAGACTAACTTTCCTTTTTAATTTTTTAAAATTTATTTTTGAGAGAGAGAGAGAGCGAGCGAGCATGAGTGGGAAGGGCCGAGAGAGGAGGAGACACAAAATCTGAAGCAGGTCTCAGGCTCTGAGCTGTCAGCACAGATCCCTATGCGGGGCTTGAACCCACAAACCATGAGATCATGACCTGGGCCAAAGCCAGATGCTTAACCGACTGAGCCACCAAGGCAGCGGGAAAGACTGTGACTTAAAAAAATCTTCTTTTAAATTGAAGAATCACTGAATAAAATCCTTAAACTCCCTTCCAAAATAAATGCTTTTAAGACCCTGGAATCCTACACAACAGATGCACTATGTGATCATTTTAAGACATAGTGATATGAGAGATGCATATGGTGTCAGTGCCAACAAACTACCAACAGTGCTCCCTATGAAATTTTTCATTTCTTCAAATTTACCACCTTATGCAACGAAGAGCCTGTATCTGAAACTAAGCTAAGACTCTGCAGGGAAGGTTATGGCCTAACACTGAATCCCTAAGCAAGACTGCAGGTTGTGGTACTCAGAGTAGACACTGATTGGATGCTGCCTGCCCTCTGAAATGATATGGAGCAAACTAACCAGTGGTTTGCATCCTCAGATTGAGGGGATGTTGCCAAAAGAAACTTTGTTTGTACAAATGATAAAAATGGGGTACTGCAGATTGTCCCGGAGACTAGGATGCCAACTGCAGCTTATCCAGGCCAAAAGAATACCCATACTGTGCTCCTGAATAGCTACTCTGTGGTTACTCTGAGAGGGAAATTGGTATAGAGGTTACAGGAAAGCAAACATTAACATTGAGGATTCTCCTTAGCAATTAATGTTATATACTATGCATGTATTACATAATATATCACATATATTATATATTGTATAATAATCATTATATAATACATTATATAACATTATATGTAGTAATATTACATGTGATATTAATACATGACAATTACATATAACTTTATTATATATTATACATAAACATATACATAATACATATAGTACATATATGTATAATATATAATATATAATGTATATTGTATATGTATTTATATGTACATAATATATAATATACAGTATATATGTATAATATATAATAAAGCAAAACACTACTTCATGACAGGTTGGGACTCTGACCCCCCGGCAAAGCTCAAGTGGGCCAGGCTGAGCCCTAGGGAGACACTGTGGCCTAGGCTAGGTTAGCCTGACCGCCCAGAATCCAGGTTGGCTGAAATTTCCTGTTCTGATTGCTTCCATTTCCAGGCCCAGATTTAAGTCTTGGTCCTTTGTCCCCCTGCTGCAAGTGAACATTGCACCAGAATGGGCCACCAGCCTCAAGTTAAGGGAGAGAGGGGCTGGGCATGTGGCAGCACATTTAAGTGAAGGGCAATCCTAGGCCTGAACTGTTGACAGGACCATCATACTTCACTGTGTGGGAGAAAAAGGCAAACCTGGAAGAAGAAAGGCAAGTGGGTGTCGTGCCCCAAAGTAATGCAGCTGTGATCGGGGCTCTGCCAGCGGGGGAGGAGGGAGGAGGGCTAGGACACTCACAGAACTCAGCCCGGGAGCCGTGGCTACATGGGAGCCCCTGAACTTGACAAATCCAGTACATATCTCTGCTGCCTGGGGACAGATGGACTCGTCACTGGCCCCTAGCCCAAAGTTTTCCCAAATTAGGTTCTTGAGATAATTTTATTTCAGACACTGAATAACATTAAAACACATAATCAGTTATTAAGTTAGTCCTTTTTCATTTCTCTTTCTAACTTTCTGATTAAGACAAGGAATAAATTCTAGTTTTGTGCTAATATGTCTTAAAATTTCTTAAATTATAATCTTTTATAATCGATCACTTGTGAACCTCCTTTTTCTCCAAATGAAGGGGGTAAAAGTCACAGTATCTGGTCAGACTTTAAAAAACACTATTTTGTTTACATATATTTATATTTATGGTTACCTACCCTATATGGTAAAAAGTACTGGGTTTCCATTTATGGGGAGATAAAAACATCTTTTAAAAATAAGCTTAAATTAAATAGTGAGTTGACTGTGGTGCCTGGGTGGCTCAGTCAGTTAAGCAACTGACTTTGGCTCAGGTCATGATCTCACGGTTTGTGGGTTTGAGCCTTGCATAGGGCTCTGTGCTGACAGCTCTGAGCCTGCTTCAAATTTGCTGTCTCCCTCTCTCTGCCCCTCCCCTGCACGTTCTCTCTCTCTCTCTCTCTCTCTCTCTCAAATGAATAAGTAAATAAATATTTTAAAAACATTAAAAAAATAGTGAGTTGACTGAAAGCAAGTATTAAGTAAACTTTTTACATGTGTTTGGCAAAAATGTTGAAGGTCTGGCTAAAGTTCAGAAAACATTATCTTAATCAAAAATCTCCATCTACTACCTAAAACCTATGTTTCTGCATTCCTTAGAAGAAAAACTATCAGATTCATGTCTATAAAGCCATGGAGAACCCTTAGATTCACTCCCTCAAGCCTGTGTCTCAAGCCGAACCTTAAAAATGAAGGGCTGGGAATGGGAAAGGGGAATATTCTCTGTGGGCTTAAGGAAATTAATTAAATGTTTTAAAAAGTTATTTAAAGTATTTTGAGATTCCTGGGGCAACTGGGCGGCTTAGTTGGTTGAGTGTCCCACTGCGGCTCAGGTCATGATCTCGTGGTTTGTGAGTTCGAGCCCTGCATTGGGCTCTGTGCTGATGCTTCAGAGCCTGGAGCCTGCTTCAGATTCTGTGTCTCCCCTTCTCTCTGCCCCTTCCCTGCTCACATTCGGTCTCTTTTGCTCTCAAAAATAAATAATATTTTTAAAAGTATTTTGAGGTTCTTATCTTATATACTTACAATAATTATATATTAAAAATGTTTTAAGATATAATTGACATATAACATTATATTATTTTCAGGTATGCAACATACTGATTCTATATATACAAATTGGTATGAATATCATAAATCCAATTAACATCCATTGCTACAGTTACAAACTTTTTCTTGTGAGAACTTTTATGATTTACTTTCTTAGCAACTTTCAAATATAGAATACAGAATTATTAACTATTAACTGTAGTCACCATTCCTTAAATCCCTGACTTGTTCATTTTATTTATTTTATAACTGATAGTTTGCATCTTTTTCTTGAAAAATTTTTAATGTTTATTTATTTTTTAGAGACAGAGAGAGAGAGAATGTAAGCAGGGAAGGGGCAAAGAGAGGGGGAGACACAGAATCCGAAGCAGGTTCTACGCTGTGAGCTGACGGCACAGTCTCATCACCTGTGAGATAATGACCTGAGCTGAAATCAGACGCTTAACTGACTGAGCCACCCAGGTGTCCCTGGAAGTTTGTACTTTCTAGCCACCTTAATGATTATATTATAAAGTGAATTATTTTTATATCTGATTCTGAAGCATGATTTTTTGTTGCATGAAATGTTCACCATGCTGTGTAGTAACTGTTTGTCACCATACAAAGATATTACAATATTATTGACTGTATTCCTAATGCTGTACTTTTCATCCCAGTGAATTATTTATTTTACAACTGCGAGTTTGTACCTCTTAATTCCTTTCTCCTGTTTGGTCCATCTCCCACCTTCCCACCCCACCGACTTCTGCCAACCACCAGTCTGTTCTCTAGATTTATGAGAATATATTATTATTCTCACTATTCATATCACTCTATTATTCCATTATTCATATTTTTATGAGAATATTTTTTGCTTGTTTGTTCATTAGTTTTGTTTTTAAGATTCTACATATGAGTGAAATCATATCTTTCTCTGTCTGACCTATTTCAATTGGTAAAATAGCTTCTAGGTCCAGCCATGTTGTCATGAATGGCAAGATTTCATTCTTTTTTATGGCTGAGTAATACTCCATTATATATGTGCCACTTCTTCTTTATCCATTTATCTATCAGTGGACACTTGGCTGCTTCCATATCTTGGCTACTGTAAATAATGCTGCAATAAACATGGGGTGCCCAGATCTTTTCAAATTAGTGTCTTCATTTTCTTTGGGTGAATATCCATCAGTGGAATTACTGGACTGCACAGTATTTCGACTCTTAATTTTCTGAGTAACCTCCACACTATTCTCCATGGTGGCTGCACCAGTTTGCATTCCCCCCAACAGCGCATGAGAGTTCCCTTTTCTTCATTTCCTCACCAGCTCTTGTTATTTCTTGTCTTTTTGATAACAGCCTTTCTGTCAAGTGTGAGGTGACATCTCATTGGGCTTTTGATTTGCATTTCCCTGACGATGAGAGATGCTGAGCATCTCATGTGTGCTGGAGAAACATAAATATTTACCTTTGGTTTCCATGAGGGCGGCGACCCCAGGTATACTGGTGCTCTGAGGCCGAAGGTGGAATTTCCAGGCCAACGTCCCTCCCGGGCCCTCAGACCATCCACAACCAAGTGCCCCTTTTCTCCATCTTGCCCAAACACCACCTTAAGAGGAAAAAGATAAAGTAATCATTTTTTATCTTTGACAATTGGCGATGTATTTGATTACCAGTCACAGGACATTTTTAAACAATGTTTTTCTGTTGCTTCAAGGAGCTTTAAAAAACTAGAAAATTTTCTACTTCGTATTATCAGCATCATCATCATTTTGTGAGATTTTGGTAGATCTTAGAGTAAGTCAGAAAAGTGAGCTTTGAAACAAAGGATTCCTCGAAAGTAACTAATATAAAGACACACTTGATCTAGAAACTTATGCAAAAGAGAAACAAATGAAGAGCCACAAGAGTATAAATGAAGACACAGCCAGGCAACAGAGGGAAAGGAACAGTTTGTGCGGAGGTAAGAAGGGGAGCATCACACACTCCCTTCTGCATGGCTCCTGGAACAAGGGTCAGCGGCTACTTCTTCACTAACAAGGGAGCACACATTTTAAACTCTTTGCTAAATGTCAGGATCCCTGGGCTCTAGGGCAGACCCTGCCATCTCATGGCTATGAGACTATTCACTAATGACTCCCCAGCATATACTCCCAGCTGTGACCTCTGGCCTCTCCACCTGCCTACAGACAGGCGGGCTTGAATGTCTGACAGACAGCTCAAGCCAAGGATGTCCACAGCAGCACCCTCCCTCTTCTCCAGCTCTGAAGTGCCCCCTCCCCGGCCACAGCTGCTGCCTCCCAGGAGTAGTCCCACTGTTGACCCAACTGCTGGCCCTGCATCACAGGACTCGATGCTGACTCTCTTTCTCTCACACTCCACATGCAGTCCATCAGCAAACCCTCTCGGTTTTCTGAGCCTGTCCTGGACTGTGCACTTCTGTCCACGATCATGGAGGCCTCTTGGAGCAAAGACAGTAGCATCCATCTGGCTGCCTTACTTCCACACTTACCCCCACTTCATCCCTTCAGGCTAAAGACAGCTTTGAAAATATACATCTGTTTGTGCAATGCTCCTTTTTGAGTTTCAGACTTCAGAAGCGTCAGAGACACTCAGAATAAAATCTGAGTCCTCACCTTGGTTTCAAAGCTTGTACGATCTGGGCCCTGCCTCACTCTTGAATCCCATCTCTTAACCTTTCTGTTCCCTCAGCTAATTCCTATCTCAGGGTCTTTGAGCTTGCTGTTCCCTCTGCCTGGAACACCCCCTCTATAACTTCAAGTGACTGTCACCCCCCCAAGGAAGTTTTCCTCACTACCCTATCTGAAGTAGCCCCCGTACTCAGCCACTTCCTTACCTTGCTTTAATGCTTTCTCCAAGCACTTACCAATATCTGACATTATATGGGGGATGTTTGTTTATATGCTCTAGGATGGCAGCTCATCAAATATTTGTTGAAAGACTAAGTCACAGGGCATCTGGGTGGCTCAGTCAGTTGAGCATCTGACTTCAGCTCAGCTCATGATCTTACAGTTTGTGGGTTCGAGCTCCGTGTTGGGCTCTGTGCTGACAGCTCAGAGCCTGGAGCCTGCTTCAGATTCTGTGTTTCCCTCTCGCTCTGCCCCTCCCCCACTCATGTTGTCTCTCTCTCTCTCTCTCTCAAAAATAAACATTAAAATTTTTTTAAAAAAGGAGAAAGACTAAGTGAGTATAACTTGTCAAGCTGCTTACGTTTTTTTAGTTCCAGTTCCCTCATCAGGGGGGAAAAAAACGGTCCCTTCTTGTCTTTAAGTGTATTTCTTCAAATCTGGGATGCCTTCAGGGAATATCTGGAATTTTAGGGATGTGGGTCTTTAGGCTTGCACTATGCAGAAGGCATTCCAGGCTCAGAGAGAGGAGGCCTGGAGATTCAGACATGGTCTTGACAGACCGAAATGGTCCAGGAAGCAGGGCTGGGAAGGGGGAAGCGGACACAGTCCAGGGAGGCAGGGTGGAGACCAAAGAAGTGGTCAGTAAAGCCCATTGAGGCATCCGTGCATAACATCCTTGTGCGGCATGTGCAGCCATTTCCGGTGCCGAGGTGAGGGGGTGCTCAGTGCTTCTGACCACACGGGCTGTCTGTGGCTGGTGCCTCTGTGGCCAGCAGAACGCTGAGACTCCGAGACTCCTTTCCAGATACTCAACAGTGAATTCTGATGCGGGGGAGGGTCTCACACCGCCCCAGCTCTTACCGTGTGCCATTTCCCATCATTGCACTTCTCTTTGCTTTTGAGCCTCAGCTTTTTCCCTTCTGCCCCCAAAGCAAAGACGAATCGTCCCTTTGAAAGATAAAGAGCCATATAGG
Organism: Mungos mungo; assembly: GCA_004023785.1. Classification (NCBI taxonomy): domain Eukaryota; kingdom Metazoa; phylum Chordata; class Mammalia; order Carnivora; family Herpestidae; genus Mungos; species Mungos mungo. The sequence continues at coordinate 959 of PISW01016104.1, read as the reverse complement.
AGTTCTTCGTGCCCATGTAAAACACAAGTCCTCTGGAAGACGCTGTCTGCACATCCACAGCGAACAGTGAGCTGTTGGGAAAATAAAGCAATAGGCAAAGAAGGAAAATAGAAGTTTTTAGTGTTCTTCTGAGTCTCTGCAGCTGGGAGAGAGGATGTGGTGCAAACCCCCAAACCCCCATGATTCAAATGAATGATCTATGGCACGTACTGATTAAATGACCTATCTCTTTAGGAATTTTTAAAAGCCACTGTAGTCCAGCTATTAAACGTTTTGTATATAATTTTCTTTCTATATTGAGGAATAATGGGCAAACTCTATGGCAAACCTAGACGGTGGGGTAAGCTACAGCATATGGCAAGAAAGAAGATGCATTTAAATAGATCATGGTAAGTTATATACATAATTTGCCATTTCAACCTTTTTAAAGTGTACAGTAGTGTGAAGTACATTCACATTGCTGTGCAACCGGTCTCCAGAAGTCTTTTCACCTTGCAAGACTGAAACTCTCTACCAGCAAACAACACCTCTGCATTCCCTGTCCCCTGTACCACTGGTGACCACCATCCTACTTTCTGTCTGAATTTGATTACTGAGGTCTTTCATATAAGTGGAATTACACAGTATTCACCTTTCTGCGAAGAACAGCTCATTTTACTTAGCAGCCGGTACCTTTCTTAACCCAGTGAGTATCCTTCTATTTTGTATATGTGCAAGGAGTGGAACATTGTAAGGGGAAGTGTGTGTGTGTGGTGTGGGGGGGGGGGTGGTAATTTGGATAACAAGGATTTGATTTAAGTGTCAGGTAAGCATTTTCTTTCTGTTAGACATATTTGACACAGAGGCGGGAAGTACAGATCCACCTTCTCCCACCCACCTTTATATTTCTTGGACCTCAATACCCCACCTACAATGGAACAGGATTTAAGCAAGCATCATGCAGTAAAAGCAAAGAATGA
>PISW01016103.1:0-14384 GCA_004023785.1 Mungos mungo | reverse complement strand
TGTCATCATCAAGACACTATGGTATTGGCACAAAAACAGACACATAGATCAATGGAATAGAATAGAGAACCCAGATATGGACCCACAAATGTATGGCCAGTTAATCTTTGACAAAGCAGGAAAGAGTATCCAATGGGAAAAAGACAGCCTGTTTAGCAGGTGGTGCTGGTTGAGCTGGACAGCAACATGCAGAAGAATAAGACTAGACCATTTTCTTACAACATACACAAAAATAAACTCAAAATGGTTGAAGGCCCTGATTGAGATACAGGACACCATCAAAACCCTAGAGGAGAAAGCAGGAAACAATCTCCTTGACTTCAATCACAGCACTTTCTTACTCGACACATCTCCAAAGGCAAGGGAATCAAGAACAAATATGAACTATTAGGACCTAATCAATATAAAAAGCTTCTGCACTGCAAAGGAAACAATCAAGGAAACTAAAAGGCAACCAACAGAATGGGAAATGACAGTTGCAAATGACATATTGGATAATGATCTAGTATCCAAAATCTATAGGAACTCACCAAAATCCAAAGCAAAAAGACAAATAATACGGAGAAGAAATGGGCAGAAGACATCATTAGACACTTCTTTAAAGAGGACATCCAGATGGACAATAGACACATGAAACAATGTTTAGCATCACTCATCATCAGAGAAATACTAATCAAAACCACACTGAGATACTACCTCACTTTGGTAAGAGTGGCTAAAATGAACAAATCAAGAGACTATAGATGCTGGTGAGGACCTGGAGAAACAGGCACCCTCCTACACAGTTGGTGAGAATGTAAACTGGTACAGCTGCTCTGTTAAACACTGTGTAGATTCTTCAAAAAATTAACAAGAGAACTCCCCTATGACCCAGTAATAGCACTACTACAAATATACCCAAGGGATACAGAAGCGATGATTCATAAGGACACATGTACCCCAATGTTCATAGCAGCGTTCAACAATAGCCAAATCATGGAAGACCATAAATGTTCATCAACTGATGAATGGATCAAGAAGATGTGTTTTATATATACAATGGAATATTACAGGGCAATGAGAAAGAATGAAATATGGCTATTTGTAACATCTTGGATGGACATCCAGGGTGTCATGCCAAGAAAATAGTTCAGGCAGCGAAGGAGAGATACCATATATTTTCACTCATAAGTGTAACACAAGAAACCTAAGACTATGGGGGAGCAGATGGGGGAAAATAGATGGGGAGAGGGAGGGAGGCAAACCATGAGAGATTCTTAAATACTAAGAACAAACTGAGAACTGATGGAGGAGACGGAGAAGGGAAGTGGGGTGATGGGCATGGAGGAGGGCACTTGTGAAGATGAGTACTGGGTGTTACATGGAAACCAACTTGAAAATAAAGTTTAAAAGAGAAAAAGGAATCCAATGTACACATAGTTTACAATAATATAACTGAGTACATCTCGCTCACTAAACACAGCAAAATGAGAAGGTACAATTGAGATAAATATCCAAAGATGATTGGTTTTTGGAAGAATTCAGTGATAATACTGGTAAAGGAGAGAGACTGTGAGGGTCTGTACACCCGAGGCTTCTTCCCCAGGTTCCCCTGATTTTCCACTCCCAACCTGAGCAGAGTCACAAGGAGGAAGGTGTGTTCGATTGATAATTGATCTGACACATCCTGAAATGTCTGAGGTACACACACAGGATGCCTGACAACATAAGGAGAAGAACTCAAATTGGATTTTCTCTTCCTGAGAATGACCCTTCCAAATGGCCTCAGGATCAGTAGAGGAGTGGTCCTGACCAGCATCCAAAGGCCACAATTTCCCCCCAGGGACCGAGGTCTGATTTCAGGAGCAGGCCCTTGGGATGTCACAAGTATGTGCAGACAGCAAATTCCTGTGTCTCCTCTGAGGTTCGAGTCATTCCGGGTTTCAGGCAGGACACTGAATTCTCTGTCCATCAGAGCCTCTTGTCCCTCATGGCACTACCTCCTCTTTCCCAGACAGAGACGAAGCATGAGGGCAGGGGGAGAAATGTTGTGGGTTTATCAAAGTCAATTTGTAAATGCATCCTCGTCCTATATTCAACAGGTCCTGTTTTTCTCTAACATGTTGATATGCAGTTGCTATGTGTGAATTCATGAGGGTGAAGTGCCATCCATTCCGTATCTACATCTCATGTTGCGCATATGAAGATGTGCTCATGTCCAGTAGAGCAGGGAAAGTATTGTAGGAGAAATTACAAATTTTCCATATCTCTCAGAGAAATTGGTGGATCTCTGCGTGTCTGTGGGTTGGGCTGGAAAATACCGGGTCCAGATGCATAGGGAGTGTGAGTATCACCGTCTGTGATACAAGGAATGTTAAACTGTGAGTGCACTCGGGACCCTGAGATGAATATACTGTACTGGGTTTTTCCATGGACATAAATGGGATCACATTATCCTCCTTATGAGAGCAATGAGGAGGGGCATTCATTCTACCACAAGGAAAGAGCCACATGTGTCTGCAGTAACTTCCTCCCTGCTTGCTATTCAGGGAAGGACATGCCATGACCAGCAATTCAAGGTATGCAACTCTAGAAGATGACTCCCCTTAGCTGTCAACATACTGCCCTGTTGACATTTTGATTCAGATCCAGATTAACTGATTTCACACCTCTGACCACCCGAAGCATGAGAAAATAGACCTGTGTTTTACATCCCAGGTTGAGGGGGTACTTCATGGCTGGAATATGAATAGAAGTGCAGTGTCTACACCTGTCAGCAGACTAGAGATTACTATTATTTCCAGTAATTTTAGAGGGGGCCATGCCTTATATTAGCCCTTTTGTGTTCTGCTCCACATTCATCCTGCCCCCTGCTATAACTCTGAGAAGTGAAAGCAGGTTACCTTCTCTGCCCAACATGAGGCAGCTGCTGCGATCCACGCAAGGGAGACTCTGGCATCTCCCTAGTCCTCTGTGCTCAGAATGAATTCATGTTCAAATATACCATGAATGAAGTGTTAATGCCATGGATATTTAGAAAAAACAAAGGCCGTGTGTGTGTGTGTGTGTGTGTGTGTGTGTGTTTGTGTGTATGTGTAGATATCCACTTATGGGAGCTGGTTTGTCAACAAAGGAGTGAAAATATTACATAATCAACAGAAACATTATCTTTCATCATTCACCTCTATATAGACAGTCCTCAGTCAAAGAAAGTCTGCAGGCACATTTTCCCTTTCCCTTCTCAGCCCAGTAGTGCTGTCCCCTCCTCAGGGTTTCTGAACATTTCAGGATGTGTATTTTCACTCTTGCACAATAATACACAGATGTGTCCCCAGGATTCAGTTCACTCTTCTCTGGATAGGCTGTGCTGACAGACATGTGCATGGAGAAAACTAATCGACCTGGGAAGCCCTTTGCAATTTTTGGATTCCCAGTGTAAGTGTTGATCCATCCCATGTATGGGAGGCTCTTTTCTGGTGTGTGTCGGACCCAGTTTATAGTACACATGGTGAAGTTGTGTCAAGATGATTCACAGGAGACTTTCACTGACACCCCAGGCTTCCTCTGCGGGGGTACAGCCCATGCACCCCAGTCAAAAGGTCCGTGAGTAGGGGGTTGGTGTCAGCACAATATCTATAGGAAAGACAGACAAGACAGATAAGACAGACAACGTGAATGGTGGTAATACCACACCTTTACTGAGATAGTCACAGTCTTACATATCATGGGTGGTACATTTTTTCCCCAGTGATTACATAGTTCAAGGTCCTTGAAGTAAAGACATGCTCCAGAAAAGGGCATTCTTATCAGGTCAGTAGTAAATACAATCAAGTCATTATAAGAAAGAGAGGAATTCCCTAATAATAGTCTGGTTTTAAGCATAAGATAAGCCTGAAGAATTCTATGAGGAGATTTACATTCCTTAAAGCCCTTCATCAGTTATTCAAGGGTAAGATGCTTATCCATTAACAAGCAAATCTTTGGCAGAGGATTGTGTTCACTTCCAACAGCAGACAAAGAGCCAGAAAATAAAGTAAGGGAAGGTCACTGACTGACCCAAGCTGATTCAAAGCCCAAAAGTATATGCCTCTTTGCAAAGCAATGAGAAAATCATAGGATGAACAGAAGCCATATGTGCGGCCCAGGAGGCCAAATATTGTTTGAGGGTTTGGGTTTTTTTGTTTTTTTGTTTTTTGTTTTGTTTTTTTGTTTTTTGCCTACTGGGCCCCAACATCCTCAACTCAGCTCCAGACTGCTTCAGCTGCACCTGGGAGTACACACCTGTAGAGAGGGACACAAGTCTTCCTTGACTGGTCCTAGTCCACTCCTGTGTCCAGGGATTGGGTGTCTGTTCTCTAGACACTGCCGCCAGGTACAGTATTCTCATTCTAATGGTGAGAGGCTGTGCTTTCGGTGTCTCCTGTAAGGGATGGGGTTCTGTGGTGATGCTCCCAGGGCACAGACACACCCATGCCTACCCTAGTTCACCTTGGCTCATTTGCATATTAATGAGACAGAGTATTTCATACTGAAGACCAGAGCCATCTAGAGAAGGATCAGGGATGTGTAACAGGAACCTTGCTCACAGGGATCTAGATAGTTAAAGCTCTTAAAAAAACTTTTTTTAAACATGTGTTCATTTTTGAGAGACCAAAAGAGACAATGCAAGTGGAGGAGGGGCACAGAGAAGGAGACACAGAATCTGAAGCAGGCTCCAGGCTCTGAGCTGTGAGCACAGAGCCTGATGCAGGGCTCAAACTCACTCACTGTGAAATCATGACCTGAGCTGAAGTCAGCCAGGCCCCCCTAGGTGGTACAAGTTCAGATTCAGGGCTTTCTATTCCTTGTACCTACTGTGGGGTCAGGGGGAAGGGGGCTTTTCCAATCCTGGTGTATAAGGGAACAAATCCCTTCACAAGGCTGTCTCCTCCTGACGTAGGTGCTTTCCAAAGGCCCCGAGTCTCTTTCCATCACGTTAGCATTAGGTTTCTACATGGGGAAGCTAGAGGACACACATATTGCACTGACATCAACATCTAAAGAGTTAATTACATATTCGCTGCATTTGTAAGCCTACTCTAATCAAGGACCTCAAACTGAAGATTCTTAACGATCCAACAGAAGCTTCTAATCTTATCATGCACAGTGGGAACAGAAGACATTCCGAGCATACTGGTGACCTTAGAGAGTGGACAACTTACAGCCTAGACACTGAGTAAGATCTCAATCTAGTTCTACAATCACTTTATTATTTGGAATGTTTTCATGGATCCTTATCCTTATTTTCCAATGTTTCAGACAGTTTCTACTTAGAATAGACATTTCTCTCTTTTACTCTGTTTTCATCCATGTTTAGCAGATTAGTCATCATCCTCTGACCTTGGGTTGTTGCTTCCCAGCTCCTGAACCTCCTTCTTCCCTCTTCTCCTACCTCCTGACACATGGAGAATCCAACGGGGACCAATGACTTCTCCCTCCTTTGACTTAGGTGGGAGACTGACTCCATACAACCCCTCCCTGAATCAGGACCCCCTCCCCAATACCCACAACCACACTATCAGCCAGTGTCACTTCCTGGAGCCATTCAACTGTTTATGACTTGCTGAGGGGCCTTCCCAGCTCACAACAGGCACAATGATGTATGTGACTAAGGTTTAATGATTTCTCTCTCTCTCTCTTTCTCCCTGTGAGTGTGTGTGTGTGTGTGTGTGTGAGATCTTCAGATTCCACATCCACACCACAGCCTGGTGGAGGTCCCAGTGCTTTTACATGTGGTCAAGTGCAATTGATGCAGTGAGTATGGTGCAGCCAATGGTCCAGCAGGAGTTTGTCTTCTTTTGCTTAGATTTTGGATGCCTTTGTGGAGTCACGTCCACATGCACTTTATCTTGCTTCTAGCAATCTTACACTTGGAGCTGGGTGGTCCTGTGATGCACAAGGAGTGCAATAGGGAATCTTGTAAGGCTTCATCTGATGTTCATCAGGATATCTGTAATTATTCCGTATTTAGTGGCAGGAATTAAGCTAGTGCAAGCAACTCTATCTTCTGTGCACGTTAGTATATTTTCCTATGACGGGTTTCTAACTTATACACTGAACAGTTAAAGCACAGAATCATGTGTACAAAGAGACATCCTCGGAGAAACTTCTGTGTAGAGAGGCAGCCCAACACGCCACAGGAAGCCTGCTGATAACTTGTATCTGCCCTTGCTCCTGGGTATATAAAATAGAATTGTGCAGAGTGCACCCCCTGGTGGTGCTGATACTCTACTACAGGGAGGTTTGTGTCTGGGCTCACAGTGACAACCCTTCACTGTGTCTCTAGTACAGAAATACATGGCCGTGTCCTCGGCTCTCAGGTTGTTCATCTGCAGATAGAGCGTGTTCTTGGCGTTGTCCCTGGAGATGGTGAATCGGCCCTTCACGGACTCCGCATAGCTTGTGCTACTTCCATCATATTTAATCCTTGAGACCCACTCCAGCCCCTTCTCTGGAGCCTGGCGGACCCAGTACATCCAGTATTTACTGAAGTCAAATCCAGAGGCTACACAGGAGAGTCGCAGGGAGCCCCCAGGCTTCGCCAGGTCTCCCCCAGACTCCACCAGCTGCACCTCACACTGGACACCTGCAGACACAAGACATCCTGATCAGGAAACTGTCACACATCCACGCTTCTCTCACTCATATCCACTCATATACTCAGTGTCTCGCGTTTACCCTGAATTACCTTTTAAGACAGCAACAAGGAAAACCCAGCCAAGCACAAACTCCATAGTGAGATGTCTGTGTTCTGTCATCACAGAATGGGAACACCTGTGAATCCCAGGGCTGGGGCTCCTCTCCCAGTTGCAGGTTTGAGGCTGGGCTGGTTTAATCAGCACAAGAAGGACCCTATTTGCATATCCTATAAGTATATAATCAGCTATGTATTCAGTGGTTACAGAGGTGGTGTAACCACAGCAGATGTAACTCTTTTTGAGTTGGTGTATTGACAGCATTTGAATAAATATGCATTGGTATTATGATTTTCTAGAGTACACACTGGCCTCCATGTGCTACTTTGGTTTTACCTCTGCACACTAATCTTGGGTTTAGGTGTAGTGATAGCCATTAAGTAGATATGAACCTACCCAGAGAATGTAGGGGGTTGTGAAATGTCTAAGAGCAATTGTGTGGTGAGAGTGAGCCCCAGGATCTGGGCTTTTGTTCCTCCCCAGGGGACCTATTCTCCACTCCTCCCCCAACCTCTGAACCACCCTCAGGACCAAGTGAGAAATGTGCAATCCCTTGTAATGGAGATGGGATGATTTTGCTTGTTTTGGAGTTTACCTGAAATGTCAGGCAGAGAGAATCAGGTTCTGTGCATGTGTATTTTCAAGTCGCTAAAATGTCACTATCACTGTTCCTCCTGAATCATCTCTGTATTTGTTTGTCAGACTGTTGATGAGTGTACGTGATATACGATAAGTTGCACTTGCAAAGTGTGTGAGATAACACTAATGTCACAATCAACAAGAAAAGGGGTGAACACGTAAATTCCTGTTAAATTCTTCTGTAGTTCCCCTGGATTTTTCCTACCTACTTTATTCTTCACCCTGTCCCCACAGAACTATTAATGTTTCTCATGTTACAAAGACTAGTATTAGTTTTATAGAATTTACAGATGTATAATTTTATTATATGAACCTTTTTTTGTAGGTTTTATATGGCTCAGCATTAGTCCATGTGCACACAACCATGTTGCTGGTTGTAGCCAGTCATTGGATTTAATGATTGACAGGCAAGAATGAACATTTCCAAATTTTATTTTTTACGTGTTTGTTTTTGGGGTGATCAGCATTGCTACCTGTGTCTGTTTTTTTTCAATACAGGTGCTTCTCAGAGTTATATACATTGCATCAGATACATATATAGGTGTAGACGTGGCACTCAGAGAATGCATTATTTATTTAGTTTCCAGAACAATTAATCTGTAAAAGAGGCAGAGGAGCAAATTTCCATAAAAGTATGAGTTTCTCTGTTCTGACAAGTTGTTCTTATGATTAGAGTTAAAGGAAACTCATTTTAAAATTGGGAATATAAATAAAACACACTTAAGGAGTGCCTGTGTGGCTCAGTCGGTTAAGCATCCAACATTGGCTCAGGTGATGATCTCATGGTTTGTGGGTTCAAGCCCCATGTCAGGCTCTGGGCTGATGGCTCAGAACCTACTGTCTGCTTTGGATTCTGTGTCTACGCCTCTCTCTACCCCTCCCCAGCTCATTCACTGTCTCTCATTCTCTAAAAAAAATAAATAAAAATTAAGGAAACACTATTGAGACTAGTGAGCTTTCTATGGAGATAGTATGATAGTATTTAGTTTTTGGAGTAATGAGGTGAAGGACATTTCTTTAGAAAAGCAGGATGGCCATAGGTGATAATATGGAAAAACAGTTTAACAGAAATCACGCAATTAGCAATTGTTTAGAAAGCCAGTGAATAATTCACATCCTTGTCAATGATGTGATCTGACGAAGATAAGTTTCCATGGAAATAAGTCCCGTCTCGTGGATGCGGTCCTATTTCACATCTGGGATCTGTGTCTCTGTGGACCTGATACAGTTCTAGTCAGGTAGGTAGGAGGGCATCAGCTGGGAGTTTTCTGCTTCTTCAGAAGTTACTTTCAGAATAAAATGTTCTTTCTCCAAGTCCCTTTTCCTCTCTGCATGTGGGAATGCTGACACCATGTCCACCCATGATGGGGTCTTCTGGGGCTGGGGAATGACATAGAACTGATTTTCAGTCAATACACTAGACGCACTCTGGTTGTCATATCCCTCAGATAATCTGAAGTCTGCTGCCTGGTGGCACTAGTGATTTCCAACAAACATTGGTTAAATATTCTATTAGAGCACACTGCATGGTGTAGCAACTTTGGTATGACCTTGAGTCAAGTATTTGCAAGAACACAAAGAGAATAAGGCAATTTCCTGCTCATGTATAACCAGCAACAGCAAGTCCCAGGGAACCTGTGAAGTGGCACATGGCTGGAAGCCCATCTTCAGGGGCTATTCAAACACAGGTAGACGGATTTTATCCAGCATCCACCCACGACGGTATGTGGATATGCTTTATTTGTTGTATGTGTATTTGCCCCATGGTGTGCAGTAATTCCTTGACCAAAACCTCCAGCCCTTCAAGATGATGAAAAGCTTTTTCAGTTGTGTTTCTATCCAGAGTTGTACCAGCTTTTCTATACAGTGACTGAGACACACACCTCACAGCAGTCATGGTAACATAACTTTGTACACTGCTGTTAAGACTCATACCACACAGTCCTCACATCCACAGTCTTCTTGAAAGGTGGAAAGAAACAGCATCCTTAAAATAAAGTTACCCAAACTCTCAGAAGTCCATGGACTCTCTCGTCCAAAGAAACTTCCTGTGGTACTATGAACTTGATTTCTCTTTCTGTTTCTTCATTATTGGTGTACAGAAATGCAACCAATTTCTGTACGTTAATTTTGTACCCTGCAACTTTACTGAATTCATTGATCAGTTCTAGAAGGCTTCTGGTGGAGTCGATCGAGTTTTCCATGTAGAGTATCATGTCATCTGCGAAAACTGAAAGTTTGACTTCTTCTTTGCCGATTTTGATGCCTTTTATTTCCTTTTGTAGTCTAATTGCTGATGCTAGGACTTCCTGCACTATGTTAAACTACAGTGGTGAGAGTGGACATCCCTGTCGTGTTCCTTATCTCATGGGGAAAGTTCTCAGTTTTTCCCCTTGAGGATGATATTGACTGTGTGCTTTTTCAATAATGCCTGAATAATGTTTAAGTAATTCCTTCTATCCCGACATTCCTGAGGCTTTTTATTAAGAAGGGATGTTGTGTTCTGTCAAATGCTTTTTCTGCATCTATTGATAGGATCATGTGGTTTTTATCTTTTCTTTTGTTAATGTGCTGTATCACGTTGATGGGTGTGTGAATATTGAACTAGCCCTGTAAGCCAGGAATAAATCTCACTTGATAATGATGGATAATTCTACTAATGTGCTGTTGAATTCGATTTGCTGTAACTTTCATAGTATTTTTTGCATCTGTATTCATTAAGGTTATTGGCCAGTAGTTCTCCTTTTATGCTGGGTTTCTGTCTGGTTTAGGAATCAAAGTGAAACTTGCTTCATAGAATGAGTTTGGAATTCTTCCTTTGATTTCTATTTTTTGAAATAACTTGAGAAGGATGGGTGTTAACTCTGCTTTAAATGGCTGGGAGAATTCCCCTGGGAATCCATAGGGCCCTGGGCTTTTATTCCTTGGGAGATTTTTAAAAACTGATTGGATTTCCTCACTGGTTATGGGTTGTTCAGGTTTTCTATTTCTTCCCATTGAAATTTTGGTAGTGCATGTGTGTTTAGGAATTTATCCATTTCTTCACGGGTGTCCAGTTTGTTGGCATATAATCTTTCAGAGTAATCTTTGATGATTGCTTGTATTTCTAAGGGATCATTTGTAATAGATCCATTTTCATTCATGATTTTGTCTATATTTTTCTTTCTGAGAAGCCTTGCTAGAGGTTTATCAATTTCATTTATTTTTTTCAAAAAAAAAAAACCCAACTCTCGGTTTCATTGATTTATTTATCTCTTTCTTTGGATGATATATTGTTTATTTCTGCTCTGATCTTTATTATTTCTCTTGTTCTGCTGGGTTTGAGGTGCTCTTGCTGCTCCCTTTCTAGTTTCCTTAGGTGCTCTGTTAGGTTTTGAGTTTGCGCTTTTTCTATTTTGTTGAAATAGGCCTGGATTGCAATAACCTTTCCTCTTAGGACTGCCTTTGCTGCATCCCATAGTTTAGATTGTTGTATTTTCAGTTTCATTCGGTTTCATATATTTTTTAATTTCCTCTCTAATTGCCGGTTCACCCACTCATTCTTCAGTAGGGTGGTTTTTAACCTCCACATTTTGGGAGGTTTTCCAGACTTTTTCCTGTGGTTGATTTCAAGTTTCATAGCATTGTGATCTGAAAGTGTGCAAGGTATGATCTCAATTCATTTGTATTTATGGAAGGCTATTTTATGCCCCAGTATGTGATCAATCTTGGAGTAAGTGCCATGCGCACTTGAGGAGAAAGTGTATTCCCTAGCTTCAGGATGCAGGGTTCTAAATATTTCTATCAATTCCATCTGTTTCAGTGTGCTATTTATGTCCATTGTTTCTTTAGTGATTTTCTGTAGGATTGACCTATCCATTATTGTAAGTGGTGTATTAAAGTTCCCTGCAATGAGCACATTCTTATCAATAAGATTGTTTCTGTTTGTGATTCATTATTTTATGTATTTGGGAGCTCCTGAATTTGGCGCATTGAGGTTTATAATTGTTAGCTCTTCCTAAAGTAAAGACCTTGTAATTATTATATAATGTCCTTCGTCATCTCTTATTACTGCCTTTACTTTAAAGTCCAGTTTATTCTATATACGTATTGCTACTCCAGCTTTCTTTTGGTGTCCAGTCGCTTGGTAGATATTTCTCCATCCCCTTACTTTCAATCTGAAAGTGTCTTCAGGTCTAAGGTGAGTCTCTTGTAGACAGCAAATAGATGGATTTTTTTTATCGATTCTGCTACCCTGTGTCATTTGATTGGAGCATTCAGTCCATTTACATTCAGTGTTTTATTGAAAACTGTGGGTTTAGGTTCATTGTATTCTCTGTAGAGTTCATGTTTGTTTGATGTCTCTGTTGTCTTATATTCCTTGCTACATTTGTCTCATAGAGTCCATATTAGGATTTTTCATTGGGCTGGTCTTGTGGTGATGAATTCTCTCAACTTTTGCTTATTTGGGAAAACCTTGGTCTCTCCTATTTTGAATGACAGGCTCGCTGGATAAAGAATTCTTGGTTGCAGATTTTTCCTGTTCATCACATTGAAGATTTCCGCCATTCCTTCCTGGCCTGCGAAGTTTCATTAGATAGGTCTGTAACCACTCAGATAGGTTTCCCTTTGTACATGAGGGCCCTTTTATGCCTAGCTGCTTTCAGAATTCTCTATTTCTCTTTATATTTTACCAATTTCATTATGATATGTTGTGATGTAGGTCGGTTCAGGTTACGTCTTATGGGAGTTTCATATTCCTCTTGAATTTCAATGTCTTTCTCTTTCCCCAGATTGGGGAAATTTTCATCTAAAATTTGATCAAGCACCATTCAGGACCTTTTTCTCTTTCTTCATTTTCAGGAACTCCTATGATACAGATATTTTTCCATTTGATTATATTACTCAGGTCTTGAATCTCCTTTCATGCTCCTATATCAATTTATCTCTCTTTTGCTCGGCTTCCTCTTTTGCTATAATTCTGTCTTCCTATTTACCTATTCTCTCCTCAGCTTCTTCAATCCGTGGAGTGGCCACCTCCATTTTATTATTCACCTCATTTATAGCCCTTTAAAGGTCACTAGTCTTTGTATGAATAGCTTCTCTGATGGCTCCTATGCTTTTTGCAAGCCCCGCAATTAATTTAATGACAATTGTTCTAAATTCTTTTCCAGTTATGTTGCTTGTGTCTGTTTTGGGCAGTTCTGTAGCTGTGATTTCTTCCTGAAATTTCATTAGAGGGGAGATCTTTCTTTTCATCATTTTGGCTAGCTTTCTGTCTCTTGTCAGTTTTAAAAGCTCATTCTGTACTGTGTGCCTGTGAGTATTGCTCTATTAAAGGGGGCTTTTGACCATCCAGTGTCTGTTGTTTATGACTTGTTCTTTTCATGGTGTCTCTAGGTTTCTCTTGTTATGCCTCTGATTAATACAATTCCCTACTCAGTGATATTCGGGACTTTCCACTATGTGTGCTTTGGCTTGTTTCTTGAGGTAGCCCTGAAAAGGAAATCAGACAGAAAACACACAGGGAACACAAGCGTGCAAACACACTGACACTACAAGTAAACAAGCAAACCAAAATGGGGAAGAAAAAAGGAACAGGAAAGAAAAGAGTGAACAGGAAAGGAAAAAAAGAAGGCAGGCGGGGGCGGGAGTGACAGCAAGAGATAAAGGACAGTCTGAGAGCATAAAACCTGCGGAGGTGGAAGATAAGAATGAGATAATGGAAAAACTATCTGGATGGTAAAAGTTGAATTAAGCACACAGGGCATAAATGTTGGACATTCCCAGACTCCTGGGGGGAAAGGGAGAAAAGAAGGAAATATTAAAAGAGAAAAGAGAAAACAAGGAAACAAATTTGAAAAAAAAAATTATAAGAAAAGAAAACAATAAAAATAATAAAAATAACAAGCAAAAACAAAACAGCCTTCCATTGCCTATGGGCGTGGTTTGATGTAGGTAGTTTGGGTTCAGGTGCTGCTCTCTGAGGCCCCACCTTAGTGGTTGTGGGAAGAAGAATGGCATTGCCAGCCACTCTCTTAAGTCCAACTTTTCCGTGCCAATGGCAGGTCAAATTGTTTTGGTTTTTTAGTCCTGCCAGGTTTCTAAATCCTAGTCCACGCAGTTTAAAGCTGCTACCACAGTTAAAATTAATTCTGGCAGGGGGGCAGTTTTCTGGCCAGTATTGGGTGGGGGGAGTGGGGAGCCAGTTTTTCCCTGGCTCTGCCTGAAGTTGGCGAGCTGCCTGATGAGGGGGACAGATTTCTCTCCCTGTGCCCAGTGGCTCTCAGTCTGGGCCTAGATCTCCCCTCTCCAGATATCACGCTATGAGCGTTTCAGACTCTCCTGCTCTTCTCCTCGTCTCTCTGCCCAGCTACATGGGTGTCCCGCGAGTGGCCCTGCACAGCCCTGTGCCACCCATGGGCTCAGGACTCTCTACTGGGCTGGCCCCAAGTTTCTGAGCGTTTTCTCTCCTGGCTCTGCTTAGGGCCTGTGCTCCCTCCCTCAGAGTCTCTGGTCCCAGTTTGCACTCACCCAGGCATCGATGGGGCTGTTATCAATAAGGGGTCTGTGTGTGCACCTCCATTCTTGGAGAACAGAAATTGTGGATCTTAATTCTCAGTTGATAATTGTGGGAGGGTGGAGGTAATAGAGTTCCTTACTTCTCCGCCATCTTGCCGCCGGCTGAACTGCATTACCAAATCCCCATATTCTCACTGACACTAGGTCAGATTGTGATGTGAATTACACCAATGGTTTTCCTGGATCTTCAGCTTGTGATATTTGATCATGGGACTTCTCAACCTATTTAAACATGTAAACCAATGTGCTTTGAGTTCTGTTCTTCAGGAAATGACATGTCTCTTGTATAGAGTAATTGAATAAATCTCTAACTCATTAAAATCGTGAGTAGCAAAGTGCCAGGAAGGAAGTGTCCTGTTGTTTGTTTGGGAGAAGAGCTGAGTAAGGATAATGAGGAGCAGTGGGATCTTGTGGTGCTAGCTCTACAGTCAGTGCATCTGGGAATCCTGTAAAAGTTCAGCTGTTTTGCTT
>PISW01016102.1:0-14399 GCA_004023785.1 Mungos mungo | reverse complement strand
GATTTATGTGGATGGTACTGGCGAGCCATGCTGGGGGAAGGCGGGAAAGAGATACGATCCACATCACTGTGTTTCACAGCTCCCCGAGGCTGCCTCAGGACAGGCTGTGGGGCCGGAGTGGGGCCAGCGAGGACGGGGGGGGGGGTGGGGGCTCACGTGGGGGTCCAGGTGGGGGGTCCGGGCAGGGACAGAGCAGGACGGCTCAGAGATGTGGGTGGTGCCCTGCAAATCTTCAGCCCGAACCCACCAGAGCCTCAGGGTCAGATCCAACCACCTAACCGAACCGCCAAGCCTGTGTCCCCTGCGGCCCCTGGCCCCCTCTCCCCTGCGGCCCCTGGCCCCCTCTCCCCTGCAGCCCCTGGCCCCCTCTCCCCTGCGGCCTGATGAGCCAGTGGCTTCCGGCCTCATTCTCTCAGGGCCCAGTTTCCTCTAAAGGAAGCTGAGGCAAAGAAGGTCCGGTCACTTGCAGCGCATCGGGGACGCCCTTCTCTGCATTAGCCTGTCCGGGGGCCCCTTCGGTGTAATGAGCACATCTGGGGGTCGTTTTCTGCGCCCTGGGCTGCAGAAAGGCCACGTGGCTCCAGACCCCATTCTCCCGTTCACTGTGGGGGGAGCCCCCAGTGTTCCGTCAGGAAGCAGCCTGTTGTGGGGAACGAACAGGCTTAGGTTTCAGTCCAGCACTGGATCCAAGCTGAGGCTCCGGGAGGCAGGGGACAGCCTTGGGGTGCTGTCCTGCTCCACTCCCGAACCGTGTCCCTGGCCACCCTTCCCACCAAGTTCAAGGCACCAAGAGTCAGACCCCATGCACCTGGCCCCACCCCTCCCCTTTGTTCCCTCAGACCCAGCCGCCTGTCTCGTTCCTGCCGCAGGGCCTTTGCACAGGCCGCACTCTTCCCTGTGTGTCCACCCTGACCAGCCAGGCAAAGCGCAGCAACCCCCACCCCCACCAGCCACCCATCTGTGGCCAGGGGCACCCTCACCTACCTGTTGACACCCACTTTTATTTTCAGTTCAACAGTATTTATTACAAACATTTATTACAGTATTTATTACAAAGCACCCCAAGATGCTTTCATAGGTAAATGATGCACAGTCCCTTTTGCTTCCAGAAAGTTACCACCAAGTAAAAGGCCAGTGATATCTGATTTTTAATTTTTTTAATGTTTTTTATATATTTTTGAGACAGAGAGAGACAGAGCATGAGCGTAGATGGAGCAGAGAGAGGGAGACACAGAATCTGAAGCAGCTCCAGGCTCTGAGCTGTCAGCACAGAGCCCGACGGGGGGTTCAAACCCACTAACCGTGAGATCGTGACCTGAGCCGAAGTCGGAGGTTTAACGGACTGAGACACCCAGGTGCCCCGACTTCCGCTTTTTAAAACTGAGATGTAATCCATGTGCCGTGCAGTTTAGCTGTTTAAAGTGTACAGTTCAGCTGTTTTTAGCACATTCACAGTGTTGTGTAACCTTCCATCACCTTTATGTAATTCCAGAATGTTCTAACAACTAAAAGAGCAGGCCTGGCCCTATTAGCTATCACTTCTTCATCCCCCCTCCCCCAGCTCCAGGCCCCCCCCTCCCGTCCGCGGACGGTCCCGCACGCGGACTCCCACCCCGCGTGGCCTCGCGTGTCCGGCTCCCTCCCGGAGCGCCGTGCGTTCGGGGTCCGTCCGGGGGCGGCGGGGGCGGGCGCCTCGCTCCTGCTCGCGGCCAAGGGGCGTGCGCGTGCGCGGCGGACGCGCCTGAGGGACGTGCGCGTGCTCGGATGTTCCCATTCTCCTTTCCTCCCCGTTGGTCGGCGTGATGAGACAGAAGGCTGGCCACGCACAGGCCGGGGCCCAGCAGGGACCACCGCGTCCCCATCTGCCCCAGCTTGGGCAGCACTGACATGTGTCCAGTGCCCTTACCCGAGTCACTGCCCCAAACTTCCTCCTTCTTGGGGCCTCTAGGGACTTTTCAAAACTTCAAATCAGGGGCGTCTGGGTGGCTCCGTCGGTTAAGCGTCCAGCTCTTGATCTTTCCTCGGGTCACGGTCTCATGGCTCGTGGGATGGCGGGCTCTGCGCTGACGGTGCGGAGCCTGCCTGGGATTCTCGCTTCTCTGCCTCTCCCCAGCTGGCACTGTACCCCCCCCCCAAAAATGAATAAACTTAAAAAAACCCAAAATCATATGGTGGCCATCCCTTGCCTAAATCCCCTGTGGCTCCGTCACCCTCCATATTAATCTGAATTCCAAGGTGTGATCAGACACCCTAGTCGCCACATGGCCAGGCCAGAAGATCCTCTGGAGGGTCCCAGAAGCTTCCTTCCGCGGGGGAGGGGGAGGGGAAGGAGAGAGCTGGGGAATGGGTGCATTGTCCCCATTCCTTGGGAAGGGAACTCAGGCTTGGGGCACAAGATGTGAGTAGGGGCTCCGCTGAGTCATATTCTCAGCTGCGTGAAGTGCCCACACCCCAGGGTTTGCTGGGCATTTCTTCCTGCCTGCCTGGAGGGAAGGCGCCACCGTGGGCAGCTCGGCGGTCCCGTCCCTGCTTCCGGGCTGGCAGTGAGGTGCGGTGGGACGTTGTCAGAGACCCTCTGGGACCTGCAGGAACGACATGAGACTAGTGAGGGCCCCGGGGGCCCCTGGCCAGTCTGGGTCAGGGATAAAGGCCACCCTTCCACCCCCCACCATAATAGGATCGAGACCTTTGAAGTTACTAGGAAGCGAGGAGGCTCCCACATAGAGAATACGACCCGAAGGGCTTAGAGGCGCCTTTGTGAGCCGGGCGGGTGGTGATGAAAGCACCATGAAATCCGCGGTGTCACCGACGCCCTGCGACCGTGACGGGCCCCGTTACTTAGAGAAAAGGGGGAAAATCCCCGGTGGTATACGTGCATGTGAACATATGTGTACATGCCATGCTCCGGCCGTGGCACAGGCCCTGGCAGCCCCCAAGGCCCCAGTCCCAAGGTGCCTTCCCGGCGGGGCGTCCATGCCCATGGCCGCGGCGCCTGCCGGGAGGATCCAGGATGCGAGCCAGGGAGGACATCTTGCTGCACTCTGCTTGCACGCCTCTGGAGACTGCAGTCTCACTACCTTCAAGGTTTCCAGCCAAGGCTTCCTTGCACGTCATCAGGTGACGGGGAAGTTGTGCCTTAGCTGCGGGTAGACTTCCAAAGTCACGGAGGAAAGGTGGCACAGGGCAGGAAGGAATGTCACATTCTCAACCAGCTTTACTGAGATATTCACGTACCTTCAAGTGTGCAATTCATTAGTTCCGGTGCATTCCCAAAGTTGTATGTCCATCAAACACTGATTCTAGAACACACCTGCATCCTCCCCAAGAGCAGCCCCGTCCCCAGCAGTCATCACCCCGCCCCAGCCCCCAGCCCCCACGAGCCCCTCCCCCGTCCGCGGACGAGCCTGTTCCGGACGGTCCCGCCCGTGGACTCCCACCCCGCGTGGCCTCTCGTGCCCGATTCCCTCCCAGAGCGCCGTGTGTTCGGAATCCGTCCGCGGGGAGGCGGGGGCGGTCGCTCCTGCTCGCGGCCAAGGAATGTGCGCGTGCGCCGTAAACACGGTCCTCCGTGGATGCGGACATGCGCATGCGTGGTGTGCACGCCTGAGGGACTGCGCATGCGCAGTGCACACGCTCCGCTGGGGACGTGCGCTTGCGCGGTGGACACGGTCGTGTGTGGACGTGGACGTGCGCGGTGGGCACGCCTGAGGTACGTGTGCGTGCGCGGTGGACACGCTGTGTGTACTGGTTCAGCCGCTGGTGGGCAGTGGGTGTCCCCCCTCGGTGTTTATTAAGGGGATGCTATTGCCGGAAGCACTTTAACCGGCCCTTGTATCGGCCATTAAGCCCTCACTCAGGGTCAGGACCCCCCACGGCCAGGAGCGAAGTGCGAGTCCATGCAGGGCTCGGGGTGCGCGGGGGCACCGGGAGAAGCCCCGGGGGCCGCGAAGCGCGGGCCGCGAGCCCCTCGGCAGTGTGCGCCCCCTGCCACGCCTGTCCTCTCCGACCCCGGTGTCCCCGCGCCCCTGCAGCCTCGGCCGGCCCCCGTGGTGGCGCGCGGCCGGCTGTGTGAAGAGGGCTGTGTCCACAGCCCCCCGTTCCCCACCCAGACGGGCAGGAGACAGCGGTTCTCCTGGGGTCCCCGGAGACTTGAGCTGGGGGTGGGGGGAGGCCAGGCCGATGGCAGATGGTGGGGGGGGGGTCCTGGCTGCAGCCCGGCGGTGGTACCAGGGTCCCCTTGTCCTCCGGCTTTGGGGCCCGAGGCATGTAGCCAGGGAAGAGCCTGCCCTGCAAGCTGCCCTGCTCGGCTTGGGGGCGCCTGGCTCTCCCCCGCCCTTGGAGACCACGCCCCTTCAGGTCCTTGGTGGGCACAGGGATGTGTGGGTCCCACCGAAATGGGTCCATCTCCTTCTCTTCCTGCACGAGGTCTCTGAGATGGAGCAGAGACTTCATTGGAGGCCAGAGGTCACCTGGCAGGTAGGAGACAGAGGGACAGAAGGCAGAGGAGGCAGGTGACAGGCTGTGTGTGAGGTTTGGGGCCAGCAGCCTCACTCCTGGCCCCCCTGAGCCCACCTCTCTGAACTCCCACGCCCATGCTGACCCTGATCTGCCCTGTGGCCTGGGGAGGCGGCCTGGCTCCCATGGGTCTGGGTTCCAGGGTGAGCACAAGCTGCCGGGTCAGGGTCCTGGGGCCCAGGGGCTGCCTCACAGCGGCTCCCAGCATCGCAGATCCCTGGGGCATCCCCGTTGGGAAGCCTGCCGTGTCCGTGGGGTGGCCACAGAGACTGGGGGGGGGGTTCAGGCACCCACGGGATCGCCACGCCTGAGCGCCCCAGGACCCCGGAAGAGCCACGGGGCCTGATCCTGGCGCTCAGAGAGGGGTCTTCAGATGCCAGGTCCCAGGATTTCAGAAGCCGGGGGCCTGGACCCGGGAGCCTCAGGCAGGGGCACAGGACACGACAGCAACCCCCCAGGACTCTGCAGGTGTAGGTGACGAGCCAAGGATCTCAGCGTAGGGGACAGAGAGGGACCGGCCCAGACATGCCGTTAAGGCGGGACCATGTCCCCAAAAGGGTGTGTCCCAGTCCTAAGCCCTTGAGTGGTTGTTATTTGGAAACAGAGTCCAAGTTAGTTGGCAGATAGCACAACAGTGATTTCAGGAGTAGAGTCCTTAGTGCCCCTCACCCATTGGCCCAGCCCCTCCCACCTCCCCTCCAGCCACTCTCTGTTCTCCATGTTTAAAAACATTTTTTTTAATGTTTATTTATTTTTGAGACAGAGAATAAGCCGGGTAGGGACAGAGAGAGAGGGAGACACAGAATCTGAAACAGGCTCCGAGCTGTCAGCACAGAGCCAGACACGGGGCTCGAACCCACAAACTGTAAGATCATGACCTGAGCTGAAATCAGACACCTAACTGACTGAGCCGCCCAGGGGCCTCTCTGTTCTCCATATTTAAGAGCCTCTTAAGTTTTGTCCCCGTCTCTGTTTTTATACTTTTTTGCTTCCTTTCCCTGTGTTCATCTGTTTTGTATCTTACAGTCCTCACGTGAGTGAAGTCATATGATATTTGTCTTTCTCTGCCGAATTTCGCTGAGCATGATGCCCTCCGGCTCCGCCCACGGTGTTGCGGAAGGCGAGCTTTCACTCTTTCTGAGCACCGAGCGCCCTCCGTTGTACACACACCACTTCTTCTTTATCCGTTCATCCCTCGACGGACATCTGGGCTCTTTCCATACTGTGGCTGCTGTCGACTGCACGGCTGTAAACATTGGGGTGCATGTGCCCCTTCGAAACAGCACCCCTGTGCCCCTTGGGTAATACCTAGCAGTGCAGTTGCTGGGCTGCAGGGGAGTTCTGTTTATAACTTTTTGAGGCGCCTCCACGCTGTTTCCCAGAGCGGCCGCGCCAGCCTGCGTGCCTGCTGGCCGTGCAAAGGGCTCCTCCTTCTCGGCACCCTCGCCGGGCGTCTGTCGTCTGGGTTGTGGGTGTTCGCCGTTCTGATGGGTGTGCGGTGGTGTTGACCTGACAAGTTCGAAGCACAGGGACGGGTGGGTTTCTTGGAGGAAGTGTCATTGAGCTGAGACCCCAAGAGGGCTGTACCTCTGGTGGAGACGAGCATCCAGGCAAAAGGAAGAGCAAATGCAAAGGCCCTGGGGCTTGATGGATTTGCAGGGACACTAGGGGGCTGCAGAGCAGGGGGAGGCAGAGGAGGACTCTGGTTTTTCTCCCACAGGCACCGGGGAGCACAGCAAGGGTGACGGCAGGGGAGGGATGTGATCGGGCGGTGTGCCCATCACTGGGGCCACGCAGGGACGGCTGCCCCGAGGCAGGGAAGGGGCTCAGGCTAGAAATCCCGCCAAGGGAAGTTTTGGGAGGAAGTTTCCCTCTCCTGCCGTCTTTTTTCTGTTTCTGTCCAGTTGAGAAATGGGAGGGCAAGGCCTTGGAGGGCAGGCTGGCGTGCGTCGAGGGTCCAGGTGCCCACAGTCCACTTGCTCCTGCTGGGGATGGACCCAGCTGAGCCAACCGCCCCCTTCCCTCCTGGCACCTGGGCCCAGTGATGACTCCGTCTGGACAAGCGTCCAGCTGTGTGGGCCAGCCCCTCGGTCACTCCTTCCCATGCTTGGGCAGGAGAGTGCAGCGTGGTCCCCACAGCGGGACAGGTGGCTCTGGGCCCGGGAGATAGCCAGTCACTGGCCCCAGCCTGGCTGGCTGGCTTACGCTGGCTGGTCCCCCAGCCCCTGGACCCTTGCAGCGTTCCACCTGACAGATGGGGAAACCGAGGCTGAGGCGCTCATGTGCCCTGGACAGTCCCAGGGCTGGTGCGGGAGGTGTGCATGGATTCCCAGGCCCCCGCCCCGTCCCCCCCCCTCCCAGGACGCTCCTTCGGGAACGTCGGAGCTGTCTGGATTGAAATTCTTGAGCTGTGCCAGGCCCGCGGAGAAATCCATAATGCATTGTTTAGACAGGTGCCTTTAAACCGCTCGGCGGGGGGGTGGGCACGGGGGGGCGTGAACAGCGACAGGAGGAGGGACCGCACTGGGAAGGTCATCCTTTTTTTCTGCAAAAAGGTCAGCCTGCAGACCGTTGCCAAGGCAACAGCGGGCTTAAAGATGGAGGCTTAAGAAGAACAGCTGGTCTGGGTCCCCTCCCGGGCTGTCCCGGCTCAGGGGGGCTGGGGGCTGGGGGCAGATCTCGGCCCCGCCCTGTCCTGGGCCCAGCTGAGGCCACCGTGAGCCTCAGTGTTCTTGGCTTGGGAGTGGGGCCAGTGGCCATGCCCAGGCAGGGAGGGGCTGGGGGTTTGGCCGGAGTCCCAGGGTCTCACCCCAGGAGGACAAGCCGCCGCACCAAGGAGGCTGGGGTTCCCTGTCCCCCTTCTTAGAGCCCAGGACAGGGACCCAGCAGCCTCTCTGGGTCTGACCCAGACCAGAGGCTCAGATTTGCAAACCTGGGGGCAGTGGGCCACAGGAGAAGGCCCCGGGAGGGACCGCGCAGGCCTGAGACCCTCACGCAACAGCTCTGGCAGTGAGACCTTTGCTGACGTTGCTTTTCGGCAGTGACCTGAAGACGGACCCCTCTCTCCCGGGAGGGCAGTCTGGGCTGGGGCTGGTACTTACCTCAGGCTTGGTGTCTGTTACCCCTGTGGTCGAACAGAGACCTCGCCGTCCCTTTCAGTACAAACGACAGAATTAGGAAGGTGGCCTTTTCATGGAGATGAAATCCACACGACATACAATTAGTCATTTTTATGTGTACAATTCGGTGGCATTTAGTACAGTCACAGAGTTGTGGAACCATCACCTCTATCCAATTCCAGAACATTCCATCACCCCCAAAGGAAACCCCGTCTGTATCACCAGTCACCCTCTCCCTCCCCAGCCCCCACGAGCCCCCCTCGTCCACGGACGGTCCTGCACGTGGACTCCCACCCCGCGTGGCCTCCCGGAGCGCCGTGTGTTCGGGTCCGTCCTCGGGCGGCGGGTGCGGGCGCCTCGCTCCTGCGCGCGGCCGAGGGGTGAGCCCACGTGTGGCTGTAGACAAGTAACTTTTTTCGAAAAGTTGTGTTGGGACAGGGCTCCCACGGCTGATGGGACTTGCCAGCCAGTGCACAGGGGGCCCCAGGGACGGTGGGGGCCCCGGGCCGCCCTGGGGACGCTGGCCGCCCGCAGCCGGGGCTTGTGGGTCGGCAGGCGGATGAAGGCAGACCTGCAGCTGGGTTCCAGGTGTTTACCGAGCTCCTCTGGGCGCTGGGCCTCGTCCTGGAAATCAGGCTGCGGCCGAGTCTCCCTCTGAAGCCTTTCCTGCCTCTTCCAGCTCCCTTCCAGCTCCGGGGGCCTCCGCTGGGCCTCGGCTTGTGGCCTGGTCCAGTCACTGCCTCCATTGCTTAGAAGAACACTTGTCATTGGATTTGGGACCCACCCTAATCGGATGATCTCATCTTGAGATCCTTAATAACATCTGCAAAAAACCGCTTTTATAAGTAAGCTCAAATCCAGTTGCCAGGGTTCGTTCATCACACGCTCAGATCTTTCGGGGGCTCCCGACAGACCAGGAAGAGGCCGGGCTGCAGCCCCGGGCCCTAGGGGGCAGGTATGTTTCCAGATGCTCTGTGGCCCCTCTGCAGTTTGTGGGCGCAGACCCGGGTCCTTCCTGTAAACTTCCGGAGGCCCTTGGTGTCGGGACGGCGCGGAGCACGTTTCCAGGGTTTGCTGGGCCGGCGACCCCGCGGCCCTGGGGTTCTGCTTGTGGCCCATCGGCCCAAAGGAGAACAAGGCAGGGCAGCCTTTACCTGGTGTTCTTGAGCGCGAGCTGGGTG
Organism: Mungos mungo; assembly: GCA_004023785.1. Lineage (NCBI taxonomy): Eukaryota > Metazoa > Chordata > Mammalia > Carnivora > Herpestidae > Mungos > Mungos mungo. The sequence continues at coordinate 5,584 of PISW01016102.1, read as the reverse complement.
CCTGCACGGACGGCGACACGCCTCAGCCCTGGTGAGAAGCCAGCCCGACCTTGGACCCTGGGCTGAGCACCAGCTGCTGCTGTTTCTGCCTTTTCTATTTGGCATCATGACCGTTTCACACAGCTCAGCGGGATCAAGCACACGCACACTGTCGTGCAGCTGCCCCCACCGTCCGTCTCCGTCTCCAGAACCTTCCATCTCCCCAGACTGAGACTCTGTCCCCATGAAGCATGACTCCTCGCCCCCCGCCCCACCCCCGGCTCCCACCGTCCACTCTCTGTGGACAGGACTCCTCTAGGGACCCCTGTGAGTGGGGTCACACAGGACGTGTCCTTCTGTGTCTGGCTTCTGTCACCGTGCACGTGTCTCCGGGTCCATCCCTGTGGTGGCGGGACAGCTTTCCTTCCTGAGGCCGGATCACGTTCCAGCGTGCGGACGGGCACATCGGGTGTTTCCACCTTTCGGCCCTTGTGAGTCGCGCCGCTGAGGCCACAGGGGTGCAGGTGGCTGTCTGAGCCCCTGCTTCCCGTCCCCCGGCGCGCCCAGAGCCGGGACTGCCACGGCGCCTCCATGGGTGACCTCTGAGGAGCTGCCCGGCCGCTCTGCATGGCGCTCCCCGTCGCATGTCGTGCCCAGCTGCCCGCAGAGTCAAGTTCCCCCACTGGGTACCGGCTCCCGTGCCCGCCTTCTGCCGTGGCGCTGTCACAGAGGAGATCCTGCCTTGGCTTACTGAGGCCACACCGACTGGTTTTACGTGAATGCAGGCGCGGGGCAGCGGCCGGCTGTGGGCCGGACCCTCCGTGGGACAGCCTGTTTGGAGGGACGCCCCTGTGGGGGCTCCCTGTCGGGGCAGCCGAAGCAGTGTTTGGGAGGGTGCCCCTGTGCGTCACGGCCGCCTGTGGCCCTGAGCCCGTGGCGCTGCTGGCGCTCCGCACGAGGTCTGTCCCGGGTGACTGAGCGTGGGGGGTCCCGTGGCTGCCACACCAGATGACCACACGGCGTGGCTTCAGAGTCAGGGTGTCACAGGCGTGCCCTCCCTCCCAAGCCTCCAGGGGCCGATCCTCTTCCAGCGTCTGGTGGCTTCCTGGCGCTCGCGGTGCCCCTTGGCTTGTGGGCATGTCTCCACTGACACGCGCTTCTCTCTGCATCTGTGTCTGGCTCCCCTTCTTCCCGGCTCCCCTTCTTCCCGGCTCCCCTTCTTCCCGGCCCCCCGATCGTGGGATCCAGGCCCCCCTGCCACCCGTGCGGCCCCGTGTTAGCTAAGTACATCTGCACAGACCCTGTTTCCAAATAAGGCCCCGTTCAGGGTTCCCAGGGCTGGGACACGTGGGGACCTTTGTCTTTGGGGACACAACTGCACCCACAACACTGAGGGCTGAGAAAACTCACCTTCTCGAGGTTAGAGATGATTCATGTAAACGCCAGCGGGAAAAAAAAGTCAAGCAGATTCTTTTTTATTTAAAGGTTTGTTTTATTTGTTTATTGAGTGAGCATGGGGGGAGGGGCCGAGGGAACCCCAGCAAGCCCGTCGTGGCCTCCAGCTGCGCACTGAGGCTTCGTGACCAGAGCTGATGGCCAGAGTCGGCTGCCTCACAGACCGAGCCCCCCAGGCGTCCCTGAGCAGATGCTGAGGTGACAAGCAGCTCTGGCCAGAGGAGCCGGCAGACAGGACAGCAGAACACAGTGTGGTTCTCAGTGCGACCCGGGAGCAGAGAGCAGACATGCTGCAGAAGCGGGTGAAATCCTTTCCTGAGGCTGGGACTCCTGGAGGACGCAGGCGGGCAGGTCCGGGGCCCCGGAGGCGGCCGGGCAGGGGCAGCCGGGAGGGCCCCCGGCTTCATGGGGAGGGAGGCCCCGGCGAGCCGGGGAGAAGGGAGTGCCTTTCCTGAGCGGCTCGGGTGACCGACTGGAGGGCTGAGACCCGACGAAGGACGGAGGGAGACTCCTTGCCTGCGTGGGGGGTTTACACGGGTGGGCGGCCGGTGCGTGCTCCTGGGGGAGCCCAGGGTGCCGAACCAGAGACCCCCGGAGGTGGGGGTGCGGGTGCCAGCTCGCTGCTGTTGTCCCGGAACGTGTTTGGGACCCAGTTCTTACGTGTCATCAGGTGCCTGGCCGCGAGGAGGCAGCTCGGAGAACGAGGCGCTTCCCTGCCCCCCTCGGGGTGGGAACAGCCTTCTGTGGCTCACGCGGAGGCAAGGGGGGCTGCGGACGGACGGACGGACGGAGCCTCTCGGGACAGAAGGCCCTGGCTCCAGAGCTGGTGGGGGGCCCGCTGGTACGAGGGGTGGGGGCAGGTCACCCGGAGGTCAAACGCTTACTCAGAAAACACATGCCACCGTTATTCTGGAACCGCGACGTCCTGGAAGAAATCCCACGGAATGTTTTTAATCCTGGGTTGAGGGCGTCCTCCGCAACCAGCCCAGAAACCACGAAGACAGAGACCATCAGCGACCCGACCACGGAGGTGTTCAAAACCAGGTCCGTGTATGGACGCACAGGGACCACCCTGAGCAGAGAGCGTCTCTCATAAATCACCGGGACCAAGTCAGAGCCAAGCATGCGCGGAGCGAGTGAAGATGCGGTTCTGGGCAGGAGAAGCGGGACGAGCCGGGAGGGGCCTTCGGCACCGGGGACCCAAGACGTCACCGAGGGCAGAGGGTGTTTGTGTTGCGTTTTGTTCTCCGGGAAGGGGCGGTGTGACCGACGGAGCTGGAAGCCGGCTGCGGCGTGTGTGCGTCCTTGCACGGCGTGCGTAGGAGCCCTGGCGGATACAAAACGTGACATTTTACTAATAACCCATAGAATCTATTTTAAAAAGTTTAACATTGTGCGGCGTAAGTTAGTCGGGCAGAGGAAGACAGACGCTGTGTGATCTCAGTCCTGTGCGGAAACTGAGCTCAGGGGCCCTGAGAACAGACGGGCAGGTGCCAGCGGCAGGGGCGTGGGTGCCGGGGCCGGACGGGGGCAGACTTGCCGGGACAAGGCGAGGAGGTCACCTGTCATGAACGGGAGAGGCAATGACCCTGCCTTGCGTCCTCGAGAGAGCACACACTCCAGGGCCTCCCCGCCGGAAGAGGACGCGCAGCCGTGTGGGGTGCTGGGCGCAGACCAGGCCGTGCGCCCCGGGCCGATGCGGTCACAGGCCAGTTCTGGCTCAGGCTGCAAGAAAGGGAAGGCAGCCAGAAGTTGAGACGCGCCGGAGGGCTCGTGGCGGGACGTGGCCACCCATGTGTGTCCCCGAGTCCCCGGCCCAGTGACTCCGCTTCTAGCAACACGTCATCCGGGACTCACCTTGCTCAGGGACGTGCTCTGTGTGTCTGGCTCGGCGTCCCCGCCAGCGGCCTCAACAGCCTGCGCGCTCACCCTCGGGGTGGCGCGTCCACGTGGAGGGGCCCCGAGGAACGGCTCTCAGTGAGGCTGTGGGTCCCGGTCCAGGGACGAGGGGAGAGACCGGCCCACCAGACGGCCTGTGAAACACTCGGGCCCTGACCCAGCCACTGCCCTGTTTGTCCCCGGCAGTCACCCCAGAGGAGTGACACCCGGCGCCTGTGCAGGAGCACGACAGCCCCAGGCGGGCAGCGGCCCAGACGCCCCGCAGCAGGCCGGCGCCACGTGCACGCCCCGGGAACCCGCCTGGCCACACCGAGGCGCACACTGCGGAGGGGCCACAGCTGGACGGGCCGCCGGGCCCTGTGCCCAACGGGAGAGGTGGTCTCCCAAGAGGAGGAGACGGCCTGGGGCACGGGGTGGGGGGCGGGGGGCACCGGAGGGAGCCCTGGACGCCCGCGCCGGGTGGACGGCCTCCCTGCCTGTGAGCCTGCCGTCGGGTCTGCGGGGGGGAGTAAGAAGCGCGTCAGCAGCGTCAACACGAATGATCGCATTCGCAGAAAAGCGCGGCCCCTGAGGGTCTCCAGGCCCCTCCGGGCAGCGACTCCGGGGTCGCGTCCTCCCCTGCGGTCCTTCCTGAGTTTAGAAAAAACGTCTTTCCGGGCATCAGGCCGGCTTGGTCGGTGGGGCGTGTGACTCCTGATCTCGGGGTTGTGGGTTACAGCCCACGGTGGGCTGGAAATTACTTTAAAAAATTAAACAATTTTTTAGGGAGGACATGTTTTTACAAGACCAAAAAACGCAGTTTAACATCTCTGGGCGGCGCCTGCCTGTTTTTTGGGGGACAGTGAGTTAGGTTTTCAACGGTCACGTCGCTGTCTGTGGTCCCTGACCTGACAGTCTGTGATTTTACAGTTGTCACTGTTTCTCACAGGAGGGTCACACGAGGGCAGCGCTAACCCCGGCTCTGACAGGGAATTAGTGTCAGCCGGGACGTGCTCGCAGACCCCTGCCCTGGCGCCGCCCCGCCTGCCCGCCGCGAGCGCGCCGAGAGCGTGGAAGGGTCGGGAAGGCGCCGGGCCAGCCGCGAGGTCCAGCCTGCCGCACGCACCCCGCTTACCTTTCTCCTGACGACGGACATGCACCTGGGCGTCCCTGGCCCCGCTGACTCCTGTCGCACCCTTTCCCCACGCGCCCCGTTCTTCCCCCCCGCTGGGCCGCGTCTGCCTTAGCAGGACTCTGCCCCTGTCCCCGGGCCGAGCTCTGGACAGACGCCACCTCCGGGAGAAACAGGGCCCCGCGCTTGGCCGGGCCGGGGGTGGTCGCCTTGTCCCCGGAGGCTGTTACTCTAAGTCGCCAGCGATTACCGTCGGGCCGGTCTCTCTCTCCTCCTCGGGTCGGTGGTCAGCCATCGCCGCCTGAGCTCGTCCGGCCTGGGCTCTCGTCCGGGTCCAGCCAGGCCGGCGGCTCTGGGGGTGCAGGAGGCGTGGGGCTCGCGTGGTGCCGCCGCGGTCCCTCGAGACCGTGCTTTCCCGGGGGCCCCAGGACCACCCCACATGCTGCTGCCCCCCTGTCACTTGCCCAGAAGTCCCTCCCAGGCCAGGGGGCCGGCCACCCACTCCTACCGGCCAGAAATCCCGTGTCTTGTTCTGAGTGTTTTTCTCTTTGGCTCCAAGCAGAATGCTGCCTTCTTTGCCCTTCTGGAAATTTCCTCTTGCGAGCTATATTAAAGTTTTAAAACCAAAACCCAACAAGCCTCCCCCACAGCAACCACAGGAGGCAGGGAGAGCCTCCTCCAGCCTGGTGCTGACAAGATGGCGGCCGGCCGGCCCTGCCGGGAGGGAGGTGGGCTCAGGGGCTAGCGTCGGGGGGGGGGGGGGGGCAGGGTGCAATGAGTGACAAGGGCAAGGCTGAGGCCCCCACATCCAGCCCCGGGGCGCTTGCCGTGGGGCCCCCCTCTGCTCCCGGAGCTGCCGCAGGCGCCCCCGCCCCAGGGCCCTGTGCTCAGCGGGGCCTGTTCCCAAAACGCTGTGCTGACGGCCCGCGGGGCTGTGGGGCCCCGGGGGTGCGAGGGGGGCCAGGCAGGGGCACAATGGGCCGCTGAAGCCTCCCACGGTTCCGGTTCTCCCGAGATGGGATGGACGCGGCGGCGGAGGCCTCAGCCCGTCTCCCGGCGAGGCGGTGGCGCACAAAGCAGGCTGTCGTTCCACGTTTTCTGCCGTCCCTGCCTGTTGTCTGCCGTCCCCAGGGCCACGGC
>PISW01016101.1:0-14210 GCA_004023785.1 Mungos mungo | reverse complement strand
CCCCCTCTCTCTCTGCCCTTCCACCTCTCATGCTCTGTCTCTGTCTCTCAAAAGTAAATAAACATTAAAAAAAAAAAAAAAGCAAGGGGCAGACTCGAGTTCTCTCAGGAACCTTCCAATCCCCCAACTCGACCCCAACTAGCTTGGAACTTAGAGGCCTGAGCAAAGGGGAGCACGCGGGGAACAAGGTGCAATGCCATCTGAGCTGGGAGTGCAAAGAAGCTGCTAGAAGGCAGGGGGCCACTTTGTATCAGAGCTTTGCAAACACTGCCCTGTTTTGTTCTCAAGAGCCTCCCGGGAGGCGGGTGTGGAACGGGCTCAGAGAGGTTAAGTAACTTGCCTGAGGGTCACAACGCACTGAGGGACGCAGCAGTGCCTGGAGTCCCACCCGGGTCCTCTGTGATCGCAAAGCCCTGCCCACGGCCCCTGAGCCAGAACCGTGGACCTGGACGAGGAAGGCAGGCAAGGCCACGTGCGTGCGCGCCTCCTTTCTGAGGGTTAAGGGGCAGCTTCTGAGGCCAGACCCTGCGAGGTCTCCGGCACTGCCCGGTGACATCTAAAATGCATTCTGGAGTCAGCATTTTGAATTTAATAGCAACTCATCTCACACACACACACGCACGCACGCACGCACGCACGCACGCGCACCCTGGGAGTCCATCGGCTGGCCTCCTCCACCGGGGGAATTCTGGAAGGGACAGAAATCAGAGACCACGGTAAGAGGGAGAGAAGGAGTATGAAGAAGGCGCTCTCCTGTGAGAAGAATGGAGGAGGGGGTTGAAAACAAGGACCACATCCCCGCGCTGGGCCGCAAACCCAGAGGCAGAAGAGATGTCAGCTGCACACACAGCCACCGAGACCCCCTGGCCCGGGGCCCCGAGTGCCGAGTCCCCCGAGAGGAACCGCACTGCAGCTCACCCCTCACACCTGCTTCTCTTGGGGCCACAGCAGACAGACCCCAGCCGGGGCCTCGGGAGCCCCCCTGCCCCTCTTACCATGGGGAACAGCAGTGGGGACTTTTCTGTGGCCAAGGGGTCACCCTCGCCTGACCTCATGAGCATGCGCCCCTCACCCAATACGACTCATCTGGCTCCACGGTCCCAGATGCCCCCCTCTGTCCCCCAAGCGCCCCCCCATCAGCTCCCCGCCCCTGCCTCCTCCCCAGGATGCTGCAGCAGACCTCACTCCGCGGGGAGCCTGGGCTGCCGGGTCCCCTCAGACACCCCTCAACTAGTCCTCTCCCCTCAGGGGCTCCTGGCTCCTGTCTTACCCTTCAAGGAGCCCCCAACCCCCTTCCCTAGGAGGGACCCCTCCTCCCTTCCTCTCTTTGCAGGAACCCCATTCACCGCATTCTTGGTATGCAAGGACCTCCCCCTCTAAGCCCAATTTCACCGTCCAGGGGCCCCACATCCCATCTTGTCCCCGAAGGGACGCCCCCCTGCCTTCCCTCACCACTCAGACTCCTCCCCCATCCTCTCCGGGGCTCCATTTCAGCATTTCAGTCCTCAGGACCCTCCACCCCATCGTCTTCACTCAGGGACCCTCTCCCCAACTTCACTACTCAGCAACGCCTACCCCCCCCCCGACCCTGGACCTCACTACTCAGGCCCCATCCTCTCCACGTAGGGGCCTCTCCCCCAGACCTCACCACTCGGGGCCCTGCACCCCATCTTCTCCACTCAAGGACCTCCTGCCCCGACCTCCCTACTCGGAGCCCAACACCCCATCCTTTCCACTCAGGGACCCCTCGCCCCGACCTCACCACTCAGGGCCCCGCTCCCCGCGACCTCACCACTCCGGGAACCTCCACCCCATCTCCCCTCACGCCCCGCCTCCTACCGAGCTCACCACTCGGGGACCCCCTTCCCTCCCACACCCCGGCCAAGCCCGGCCCACTCACTCGGAGGCGCCCTCGCTGGTGGGGGACGGGCCCTCGGCGATGGCGGGGTTGATGGTGAGCGCCGGCAGCACCGGCTTCCTCCGGGCCAGCATCGGGGCTCCGCGGGCCGGCGGCGGCGGGACCTCTAACCGGGGCCCATAGGGGGCGGGCCGGGAGCGGGCGGCGCCGACGTGAGCCCGGGGCTGCGGCCGCGGCCTAGGCGGGCGCCGGGGCGGCGAGGGCGGGCGTCGCTGCGGACCGGGGCCGAGGCGAGAGGCGCCGGGGCTGAGGCGGAGGAGCCGCCGCCGCCGCAGGAGAGGCCCGCCCGAGGCTGACGCTGCAGCCGGAGCCCGGGAGGCCGAGGGTAGGGAGGGGGAGCGACGAGATCGCGGGCCGGCCTCTCGCGAGAACCAGCGCCGGGAGCCGCGCGGCCCCGCCCCTTGCCGCGGCGCTTGCGCACCAGCCGGAGGCCGTCTTCCTGTTTGGGGGGGATTTGGGGAGTAAAGGGGGCGGAGACCTACTGAGGCGGCGCCGTGAGACTGCGCACTCGCTCGCGTCCCGCCGCGCGTGTGCGCATGCGCCCGAGTCTGGGCGGAGCTAGAGGAAGGCAGTCGAGGGATGATGACTGTGGGCAGGTGGGCAGGGGTGAGACCCTCTTCCTGTGAGGCTAGTGGGTGCTCGACTGGGGCTCCTTTTGGGAGACCACCCAGAATCAACTTAGGTCTTTTTGCCACTTATGGACACATTCACGCCTCCCCACCCGCAGCATGATATCAGTTACCCAATTCTTCCATAAAAGAAAGGTCATTTGAAAACATTTTTTAAAAATATTATTTATTTGTTTATTTGTGTGTTTGTTTGTTTAAGTAATGTCTACACCCATCGTGGGGCTTGAACTCACAACTGCCAGATGGAGAGTCACATGATCCACCAACTGAGCCAGCCAGGTGCCCCTCAAAACATTTTCTAAGTTATGGTAAATCTATGTGACATAATTTTACCACTTGCATTCTGTGTGCACAGTTCAGCGGCACCAAGCACACTCACACTGCGGTGCAGCCGTCCTCACCATGCACGTCCAGAACTTTCCATGTCCCCAGACTAAGTCTCTGTCCCAGGAACCACTGACTCCTTGCCCCACCCCTGGCTCCCACCATCTACTCTCTTCTCTGTGGATGAGACGCTCCAGGGACCTCAAATAATTGGAATCATGCTGTTAAAAAGAAACAATAGGCCCAAAATGGACTCACTCCTGTTAAGCCCCATGCCAGCAAGCCAAGACTCAATACCTGACCCAGTTACAGTTTGAGGCTCTCCCAAGAATGACCTTTAAGGAGTCAATCCGGAATTACTTGGTCATCACTAGCGAGATAACCTGCCCGCCTTCCCCCAGAGGAAGGTGACCCTGCCTGAAACAATCCACTCTTTACTAGAAACTTCCTTTTTCTGCCTGCTTCTGCCTATAAAAACCTTTCCTTTTGTACAACTTCTCAGACTTCCTTTCTTCCTGCTGAGCCAGGATGCTGTGCTCTTCATGAATCATTAAATAAAGCCAATTAGAGCTTACATTTACTCAGTTGAGTTTTGTTTTTTAACGATGGACTATTTGTTTCCTGTGTCTGACGGGTTTCACCAAGCATAATGTCCTCAAGTTTCAACCATGTTACAGCAGGAGTCAGGACTCCTTCCTTTTTAAGGCTAAATACTATTTCACTGGGGGGATAGGACGCGTTTTGTTTATTCATTCATCCATTGTTGGATATTTGATGTTTCTATCTTTTGAGTGTTATGAATAATACTGCTATGAATATGGTGCAAACGTATCTCTTGAATTCCCTGCTTTTAATTGTTTTGGGTATCGCCTCAGAGGTGGAGTTGCTGGCTCATAGAGTAATTCTATGTTTAATCTTTTTAAGGAATCATCGTACTGTTTTCCACAGCAGCTATGCGTTTTATGAGAAAGGACACTTTAACACCAATTTTAAAACAAAGGAGGAATAAAAGACAATCATTTAAATGGGGAAAAGGTTGGGGCTCCTGGATGGCTCAGTCAGTTGAGCGTCTGACTTCGGCTCAGGTCATGATCTCACGGTTCGTGGGTTCGAGCCCCAAGTCGGGCTCTGTGCTGACAGCTCAGAGCCTGGAGCCTGCTGCGGATTCTGTGTCTCTTTCTCTCTCTGCCCCTCCCCTGCTCACACTGTCTTTCTCAGTCTCTCAAAAATAAATAAATGTAAAAAAATTTAAATGGGAAAAAGGTTGACATCATGAAAATCTCTCCACCTTGCGTTTGTTTATGTAGCATCCCTGAACACCTGGGTACCGATCTCGGTGGGGTGCACCTTGAGGAGCCACGTGCAAAGGAACAGAGACGAAGGGCTGGGTCAACACCTTCTACCAGGGCTCCCTGGTCACCCTGGCTCAGTTCTGCCCGCCTCTCCAGCCACCCTTCAGTCCTTCGTGTGATAGACACAGAAATACGGTGTTAAAAAAATAGATACATAATCTACATCCACATGATTCCAAAATGTAACAATCATCTAAAATGCAATGTAACCATATCATTGTCCCAGATTAAAACAGCTCAGCATGTCTGTTTCTCCACTTCCGGGGGCGAACCTTCTTAGCTTTTCCTCTGGCTGCTCCCGCCCACCCCCCTTGAAGTCGGGGAGAATGCTGATCTGGCTTCAGATAATTCCACAACCTTCCCCAGCTCTGGGCGTCCCTACCTTCCTTCTGTTCTGCAGAGGGCTCTCTCCATCATTTTGTTTTATTTTAGGCTATATAGGTACAGATAGTCTTTTTATTGACCGCTGACTTTCATACAATGAACGAGCATTCCGTGGAACATATGAACGTTCTATTCCTCGTGCTTTTACAACTGCACGTACCCACGTGGGCAGGCCTGGCAACAAGAGCGTTTCTGTCCCTCCAGAAAGTTTCCTCGGTCCCCTGTTGAGGGGATCCCCCTCACCCCTACCAGCAGGGGGGTCCTAGTATCTGATTAACAGTGGGTTTTTGAAGTGACAGATAGACTGGCAGACGGATGAAAGAGAGAGAGAGAGAGAGAGACAGGCTGATTTGTGATGTGTGCCATCTGCCCTTTGCTGTGGTGTAGATATTTCCACGGTGTCCTCTCTTCAGCTCTCAGGAAGCTGGAAAGAAAGGTACCAATCGGCTTGCACGAGACAGGACCGGCCGGCCCCAGCACGCCACTACCCTGCAGACACCCTGGATGCTGGTTTCTCCCCCATCGGTCACTTCTCCATGTTCTAGAGCTTGGTAGAAACGGAGCTGTACTGAATGCATCTTCCACGACTGACTTCTTCTTTTTTTTTTCCTGTTTTTTATTTATTTTTGAGAGACAGAGAGAGACAGAGCATAAGCAGGGGAGGGTCAGAGAGAGAGGGAGACACAGAAACTGAAGCAGCTCCGGGTTCTGAGCTGTCAACACAGAGCCCAACGCGGGGCTCGAACCCACTAACCACGAGATCACGACCTGAGCCGCCGCCACCGGAGGCTCAACCGACTGAGCCCCCCAGGCGCCCCCCCCCCCCGTGACCGACTTCTTTTGCCCATTGTGTCCGCCATTCGTTCCCACGGTTGCATCTAGCCAGAGTAGTTGGTTCTCTCTCTTGCTGTAGGATATTTCGGGGTGTGGTTTGGGGGGATGGCCCTTCCCTCTTCTCGAGGAGAAGGACAAGATCGACTCTTTTCTCAGGCTCAGAATCGTCCCGTTTTCTTCAGTTCCCACTTGGGGTCTCAGCTCGCACGCTACCCTTTTCGTGACGTCTGATCACACCAGCTGCTCCTCGTCCCCTCCTTCTGGAATTTCTGATGTGTCCTGCTGGGTTCCTCCAATGCACCTCGCTGCCTAGCGATGAACGTTCGGAGGGGCGAGGGAGTTCTTGGATTGGTCTCTTCCCCGCCCAGTCCACACACCCTGCTGGAATAGAAGAAAGGGGTGTTCCTGTCCTGGGGGGTGGGGGGGATGAGTTTCCTGCTAATCACATGGTTCTCGTGGCTGAATGTGGAGCCTGAGCGTTTACTGTTGAGATAACACCGCAGATTCACGCCCTCTACCCTCCGCTCTATCTTTATTAGCGAGCACATTCTGCTCTGCAAACCCTCCCAGTTCCGTATCTCTGTACTTATCACTGGTTCCAATCACAGCTTTCTTAACACACGTGTTCCCGGGTCCCAGGAAATAAATGTCTAACAGTTTTGGTAGATTCCATCCAGGGTGACATTTATCTTGTGCAGGCAAGATCTGGTGTTAATATCACATACAGAAGCTCCTCCTGTCTTGAATGAAATGCACCCTAAGCTTCATCTCTCTTACCCGTGCGGTGGATTAGCAGAACAATGGCGGGCACGTCCCCTCTGGGTATCTAGAACCCCCAGCAATCCTCCTCTTAGGCACCTAGCCTAGGAAACTCTTGCCTTGTGTAACTGAGACGCACACACACCAATGGTCTCAATGGCAGGAATCTGGGAAGTACGGAAATACAGATCGATGGAAAAATACATTCTAGAATAGTCCTGCAAATAAACGCTGAGCAGCAGAAAACTCGCAAATGACAACAATATTACAAAAAGTCTTAGGAGTATGGGACACCTGGCCGGCTCACTTGGTAGAGCGCCTGACTCCTGATCTTGGGGTCCTGAATTCGAGTCCCATGTTGAGTATAAAAGTCTTAGAAATACAGAGGTACAGAATGTGTCTTTAGGACACCTTATTTATAAAGTGAAACTGGCTCAGCGTCACTAGCCCCTGGGGAATGGCACGCCATTAGAACGGGTGAAATAAAAAAGGCTGGCCACAGCACGTGCTGACGGGAAGGAGGGAACACGCTGGTGGGAACGCAGACACGGAAAACGGTGTAGTGGCTTCTTAGCACGTCATCCAAATACTTACCGTCCGGCCGGCGGTCTCACCCTGGGGTTCACCCAAGAGTAAAGCGCTCTTGGGTTCTCAGAATCTGAACGAGAATGTTCATAAAAGCTTTCCTGCTAAGAGACCAAAACTGGAAACGGCCCAACTGCTCGTCGATGGATGAACGGAAAAACAAATTCTGGATTAAAAAAAAAACAATAAAAATAAACATAAGTTAGGGGTTAACTCCACACAATGGAATACTGCCCAGGAATACGAAGGAATGACCTGCACACACACGGGACCTGGAGTGAATCACAGGGCACAAGGTGTGGTGTGACAGGAAGGGGGCCATCTCGGGGCGCCTGGGAGCTCCGTCGGCTGAGCCTCCGACTTCGGCTCAGGTCATGACCTCAGGGTTCGTGGGTTCGAGCCCCGCGTCGGGCTCTGTGCTGACAGCTCGGAGCCTGGAGCTGCTTCAGGTTCTGTGTCTCCCTCTCTCTCTGCCCCTCCCTTGCCTGTGCTCTGCCTCTCTCTCTCCAAAATAAACATTAAAAACATCTTTTTAAAAAAAGAAGGCAATCTGAAAAAGTTACACAATGCAGGACCCCATTTATATGAGGTATATTTACGGAGCAGATGGTGGACGCCAGCTGTGAGGGTGGGAGTGAGGTGCTTGATGGACACTGTTTCCTTTTGGGGCGATGGCGGTGTTTTGAAACTGGATAGAGCCGATGGCCATGAGACACGGAATGTATTGAGTGCAACTGAGGGGCGCCTGGGGGGCTCAGTCGGTTGAGCGTCCGACTTCGGCTCAGGTCATGATCTCACAGTTCGTGGGTTCGAGCCCCGCGTCGGGCTCTGTGCTGACAGCTCGGAGCCTGGAGCCTGCTTCAGATTCTATCTCCCTCTCTCTCTGACCTTCCCCTGCTCATGCTCTCAAAAATAAATTTAAAAAAATACATAAAATAAATGCAACTGAATTGTTCACTTTGAGACCGTTTAGTTTATGTTATGTGAGCCTCATCCTTGCCAACGCTATCACATTTTGCCATTGTGTACGCTTTGTATTTTGTTGCCCTCTATTTTTGTTAATATATCGTTTGCTGGGAATAGTATGTGATGGTGAGCTATGTACTGTGTGGGTTTTCTTTTTTTTTTATTAAGTTTTTAACATTTATTCATTTTTGAGAGACAGAGTGTGAGCAGGGGAGGGGCAGAGAGAGAGGGAGACACAGAATCCAAAGACAGACTCCAGGCTCCGAGCTGTCAGCACAGAGCCCGACGCGGGGCTCGAACCCACGAACCGTGAGATGATGACCTGAGCGGAAGTCAGATGCTTAACCGACTGAGCCCCCCAGGCCCCTGGGCATTGTCTTTTTTACTTGACTTTTTTCCCAATCAGAACAGCATGTGTGTAATGTAAATCCACCCCTCCCCCAAGTGTGCAATTCAATGGTTTTGTATTGTGCAGACATCACCACCATCTAATTCTAGAACATTCCTCTCATTCCAAAAAAAACCCCCAAAACCCATCCCCATCAGTAGTCAGTCCCCCTTCCTCACCCCAGCCCCCAGCCCCCACCAATCTGCTTTCTGTCTTTTGCTACCAACCTCCAACTCTATTAATAATAAAATCCGTCCTGAGGGTATGAAATCCAAACGGGGTTTTGATATGCTATCCTAATCACTCTGATCAAAGTCCTAAATTCAAGGTTTCTAGAAAGAGCGATGACTTTTTTCCTTTTACAGGGGCAATTAAAAAATCTCCAGGGCTTGGCCAGATCAGAGGGGCGTGGGCAGTGCTTCCTCTCAAGGTCCGTACCCTAGAGGACCTTGGATTTGTGGAGCTACTCACCTGTCAGTCTGATTTCTGGGTTTCTTGGAAGGCCCTTGAAGTACTGTCGGGATCATTTGGCAAATGAGGAATCCCTCAGAAACGTGGTCTTGAAAAACTCCTTTCAACCCTCTGGGCCTCAGTTTCCCCTTTCTCCTTTGACACTAAGGCAGGGCTCCACACACTGTTTCTGCAAAGGACCCGATAATAAATATTTTCTGCTTTGAGGTTCAGACGCTCTCTGTCGCCGGTGCCCAGCACGGCTGTGTAGCCAGAAAGCGGCCACAGCCTCTGGACAGGCAGGTGGGTGGGGCCGGGGGTCAATAACTTGTATTTATGGACACAGAAATTTGAATTGCATATCATTTTCAGTGTCAGAAAGTTTTATTTTTTCTTTTGTTCTTTCTTCCTCCCTCTCTCCCCTTTCTTTCTTTCTTTCATCCATCTGTTCTTCCTCCCTTCCTTCCTTCCTTCCTCCCTCCCTTCCTTCCTTCCTTCCTTTCTTTCTAAGTGGGCTTCACACCCAGCACAGAGCCCAACACGAGGCTCGAACTCACAACCCTGAGATCAGGACCCAAGCCGAGGTCAAGAGTCAGACGCTTCACTGACTGAGCCACCCAGGCGCCCGGTCAGAAAATATTCTTAAATTTATTTCGAGCATCATCAAAATGTAAAAATCACTCTTAACTCGTGGGCCGCGCCAGCAACAGGGGACCAGCTGGGTCTGGCCCGTGCGAAGTGTGGAAGGTGGGCGTAGGGCAAGGTTGCAGTTTAAGTTTCTAAGATTTTATTTTTTATAAGGTTGCAGTTTGAAATAGGATGTCAGAGAAGGTGGCATTTGGTCAAAGCCACAAAGGGTGGGAGTGTGTCCGTGCATATGTGGGGAAGGAATTTGAGGCAGAGGAAACAGTCTGTGCAAAGGCCCCGGGGCAGGACTGAGCCCGGTGTGTTGGAAGAGCAGGGAGGAGGCCTCCGTGGCTGGAGCAGACAGAAGGGGGGTCAGCGGGGTGCCTCACGGACGGCTGTGGGTGGAAGAGAAGCAGAAGAGTCAGGGATAAGCCCATGTTTTGACCGGAGCGCCTGGCAGGATGGGGCCTCCGTTTAGTGTGTCAGGAATGGGAGGAAGAGGGACAGGTTTGGGGGAAGAGCAGGAGCCCAGGCAGCCGGGTTGCATTTGAGATTCCTGTGAGTCCCCACGCAGGGGCACCGAACGCCAGTTGGATTCACAAGCCATTTTCCAACCACCGGCAGAAAACAAGGTCAGACTTCCAGAAACGATGGACGGATGCGGCACTTGTAGGAGAAACCGAGACAGTTTACTTTTATTTATCTTTAAATTTTTTAGGTTTATTTATTTATGAAAGATAGAGACAGCATGAGCGGGGGAGGGACAGAGAGACAGTGAGACACAGAATCGGAAGCAGGCTCCAGGCTCCGAGCTGTCAGCACAGAGCCCGATGCGGGGCTCGAACCCACGAACTGTGAGATGGTGACCTGAGCGGAAGTCAGACACTTAACCATCTGAGCCCCCCGGGCGCCCCTGAGATAGTCTGTTTGGAATCCAACACATGACATCTGATGTCTTGGACAGAGGCCACTGGGTTTACACATGATCTCGCTTGTTTTGTAGGGAGAAAGGCCCATGCATCCTACTAACAACGGATACAGGCTTGTGACAGGTGGGAGGTGTTTGTTGATGGGAATGAGGGATGAATGAATGAATGGAGGGCTCTGTGGGAAGGGAGGGGACTCACCTCGCAGGGAGTCCCCAGAGCAGCTGTACGACCCCCCCATCCGTCCTTTGTGGGACCTGCAGTGTAGACACTCCGCTCATGCCCCACACAGGACGGCCACCCATCCCCACGCACAGCACACGCAGAATGTGGTTTGTTTTGGTTTGTTTTTAGAGAGAGAGAGTGTGAGCGAGCAGGGGAGAGGGGGAGAGGGAATATGAAGCAGGCTGGCGCTCAGTGCGGAGCCCAACTTGGGGCTCGGTCCCACGACCCTGGGATCATAACCTGATCATAACCTGAGATCGCAAACCTGGGATCATAACCTGAGCCAAAATTGGGTGCTCAACCCCCTGAGCCCACAGGGCTGCCGTTTCTATGTTGTAGACAAGGGGGCGGAGGCGGGGCGGGGCGGGGGGGCTGTCATGCCAGCACTGAGCCGGGACCTCGGCTCTCTGTCGCAGGCGGCCACACTCTTCCAGGAAGGGAGACCCTCCCGAGGCCTGGCGGAGCGAGGGCGGCGGGGGGAGCCGGCGCGGTTCGGACCCGGGCCGGGGTCGGCGGGCAGGCTGGTTAGCCGCAGCGGGGGGCTGTGCCGGTGGGTGGCAGGGGGCAGCTCCCCCGGGGTGAGTCCCCGCGCAGCGGCCCCCGTGACGTCGCTGAGCTCGGAGCTGGACGGAGTTGCACCGTCCACGGTGCGCAGGGGGCAGGCGGCTCGGCAACCCCCCCCCCGGCCTCCTGCTGGGCCCACGCCTGTCTGAGCCCAGCCCGTGTCCCACCCCCGCGCCCTCCCGGCTCGTCACCGGGACGCAGCAGCCAGTCCCCGCAGGTGTCAGGTGCAAGGACGCGGGAGGAAACCCTCCGGGGAACGAAGAAGGGCCGGCATACAAGGTCCAGGATGAACAGCACAGATCCGGATCTGCAGGGGAGGGGAAGGAGGGCTGCCCGGTGTGTTCGCCTCCGTGACCCCAGCTGGGTGGGATGCAATGCCTGGCGGCAGAGGAGGCGCGCGGGCCCAGGAGGGGGCGCTGGAGCCTGTCCCCGGGCAGGGGCCGAATCCGGCCCGGACGGGGCCGAAGAGAACCCCGCACCGCCCCGGGGAGACGCGGCGTCCGGGCGGCAGACTGGGAAGCACGTGCTCCTGAGATCCACTAGGGGGCGCCAGGGCCCCCAGCCTCGGGCCGGGCCCGCGTGGGAGGGGAGGGTCCGCGCGGACGCTGGGCGGGGGCAGTGTCTGTGAACCTGGAGAGCTTTTTCTGTGCTTCCAGAGGTGGGGGGGAGAGGGGTTGGCAGATGATGGCAGGTGTCTGCAAACTCGTTTCTTTCCCTCCCTCCCTTCCTTCCTTCTTTATTTTTTTATTTACAGAGAGAGAGAATCCTAAGCAGCCGCCATGCTCGCAGCACAGAGCCTGACACGGGGCTCGAACCCACAAACCACGAGCTCATGACCTGAGCCTAAATCAAGAGTCAGGGGTTTAATGGGCTGAGCCACCCAGGCCCCCCGGGCAAACTTTTTCTTAAAGGCCCACATCACGGAAAGTTCGAATGCACGGCCTCCCTGCCGAAGCCCAGCTCTGCCCCTCCAGCTCCCACCCCGCAGCTCACGGCCCTCCCCAAAGGCAGGAGGCTCTGTGCCAGCGACATTGTGGGTTTGGAGGCTGAAATTCGAATTTCACGTAATTTTCCTATGACATGGAATGCATTTTTTTTTTTTTTGCCATATTTTTTAACCATTTGAAAATGCAAAACCTGGGGGCGCCTGGCTGGCTCGGCCAGGAGAGCATGTGATGCCTGATCTCAAAGCCCTGAGTTCGAGCCTTACGTTGGGAGGGGAGTTTTTTTTTTTTAAATAATAAATAAACAAAAGTGCAAACATGGTCTGAGCCCTCAGAGACAAAGGCAGCCTGCGGGGGCGCAGTTTGTTGATGCGCTAACAACGGTAACGAATATTTGTTGGACAATGACTGGGTGCCAGGGATTAAGTGCTTAAACGCAATGGTCTATGTACCACATTTATTGTTTTTATTTTTTTAACATTTATTCATTTTTGAGAGAGACACACACACACAGAGTATGACTGGGGGAGGGGCAGAGAGAGAGGGAGACCGAATCGGAAGCAGGCTCCAGGCTCCGAGCTGTCAGCACAGAGCCCGACACGGGGCTCGAACCCACGAACTGTGAGATCATGACCTGAGCCGAAGTCGGACGCTTCACCAACTGAGCCCCCCAGGCGCCCCTAAATAAATAAAATATTTTTTAAAAAAGATATTGTTAAATTCAGTAAAAATATTCTCTGTTTGAATTAAAATTTGAGCTGACTAAACAGAAACAGTAAGCACTGCAGATCGGCGGCACAGGTAAAAATTTCAGACACAATTAGAACCTCTAAGCGTTCAGATACAATCAAGGAAGTGAAGTGGGGCAAAATCTACTTTGTGTTTAAAGTCCCTGGGCTGTCATTGTTCCTTTTGAATCTACAGTTTAAACAAAAGAACGTGCACCACCACAAGGGAGCCCAGAGAGGGCTCCACAGATCTGGAGCAGTTAAGGAACTAATTCTCAAAATGACCTTGGGCAGGGGCGCCTGGGGGGCTCAGTCGGTTAAATGTCTGGCTCTCGGTTTGGGCTCAGGTCACGATCTCATGCTTCATGAGATCACGCCCCGCGGGGATCTCTCCCTCCGTCTCTCCCTCAGAAGAAACATGTAACACTTAAAAAAAAATGTATCAAAGGAAAAAGGCTTCCTGCAACCTTCAACATCATTGTGAACCTTGGGGTTTTTTTTTTTCTTCATTAAATTGATTTTAGGAAGACAGTTAGGGACACGATGATAAATGGAGACTTATCCCAGATGCCCCGATAGAAACTGTAGAAATAAATGCAACATAGATAGAAATGTCATTCAGTCCGGCCAGGTGGGGGCATAGGCTGGGCGACCTTCCTAGTGTCGTCCAAGCTGGAGACTTGAAGTTGGAGATTCGGGGGGGTGGGGGGGGGAGGTCTACCCGCTGCCGGAAGGGACTTCTGGGACGAAAGTCACAGCATGTCCCAGAGGCGGGATGCAGGGCCCTCTGAGCCGTCTCGCTCGCGTGTGGGTCGGCTGGGCCCATCGGTGGGCTTCTCCGTGTGCCCTGAACTCCTGGCCCGTCCCTCGGATCGAATGCCAATCCTGATCAGGTTGTCCCTGGGATTAAACATTAATGCCCACGTTCGGCCTTGTGGGAGCTCCATGTAACCTTCTGGGTCAGTCGGGGACCCATTTTCCAGACGGGGAGATAGAGTCTCAGAGGGAGAAGTCCTGTGGCGTCACAGCCAAGTGGGCCGGGGTGGGGGTGCAGGAGGGAGGTCACGAGGCTTGTGGTCCGGAGACCCGCGTGCGCCCCCATCTGTGGGGCTCATTCGGCAGATGTGTTTGGAGGCGCCCTGACTGGCGCCTGTTGGCATCAGCGGCCAACACAGACAAGAGCCTGTTCCCTGGTGTGGACAGGCGACCCCGGCCCCTCTGCACCCCGACCGGCTCTGCCAGAGCGGCTGGGGCGGTCACGATGGCCCCTGAGGCAGGTGACCGTGGCTTTGAGAGGGGGTCGTGGGCTGAAGGGCGTGCCCCCCTTCCTAAGTTGGAACTGTCACCTCCAGGACCTTGAGTGTGACTGGGTTTGCAGACGGGGTCCTTAGGGAGGTGACCAAGACGGGGTGGCGGCGGTGGCGTCCTGATCCGGATGACAGGTGTCCCAGGGACAGGAGGAGAAGACGAGGTCTGCGCGGCCAGGGGAGGCCCGGAGGGAGCCCGCCCCGCCCACGTCTCGCTCTCACACTGAGTTCCGTCGTCTGCCGCCGGCCCGGGGACCGCGGACGGCAGCCTGGAAGGCTAAATCAGAAGGCGAAGGATGA